>APFE031562857.1:1405-35260 GCA_000404065.3 Pinus taeda | reverse complement strand
AGAAAAAGTCGGGGTCCGCAGGTTCGCAGTGGTGAGCCTGCGTACCCCGAGCACAGGTTTTTTGCCTAAAAACCCTCCTAAAAAACGAAATGAAAGACTAAATTGAAAAATTAAACGGTTAAAAAACAAGAGAAGGATGATGTGGATTACCTGGAGAAGACGGCGTCCGATTCCGACGGTTGGATTTTCTGCAATATTCACGGGAAGTTTTCAGAGCAAAAGCACTATTTTCTCACCCAAATCACAAATGGTAAAAATGAATGGTAAAAGCCCCTTTTTATAATTTTTTTGGGTAAATAAATGCAAATTTGTTTATGTTTCACTTTAAAAAGGTATTTTTGCGACATTTTTATCCCTTTCAAGGAGGTATGAGGAATGTTTGTGTTTTTGTACAAAATAACAGGATTATTCAGGCGAAATCTATCATTTTCAGCTAGAGTCACCTTTAAGCCCTTTTCTGACTCCTAAAACATGAAAAGATTGCCGACTTTTTCTTTTAAGCTCGTTAAAATGGAATTAAAAGACGGTTGATTTACAGCTCTTTTTCGACCATAAAAACATAAAAAGATCGCCGGATTTTTGTCGTTTCAAATCCGATATTGGTTATAAAATGACGTGTCCTTGGTTGCTTTTTTACTTTTTCGGATCAAAGATACTAATAACGAAAAGTAATCCTTGGTCGTAAAAGATCAAGCGGTTCTCTCAAGTATTATTTTATACCTTTTCGGGCTTGGGAGATACAAATTTACGAAAAAGTCAAACCATGGAGTCTTCTTAAGTTTTTTCAGACTCTCTAAAAATGAGAAACACCGAGTTTCTCCTATACTAGACTCATTAAATTTCGACAGTAAAGGACCTGTTCAATTACAAACAGGAATGGACCACTCCTTCTTAGGGTTCGAATTTAAACTAAGTTGGACTCACCCAAAGAGTGAGCTTATAATCAAGCATATGTTATCCTCCTCAAGCTTGTAAAAGATAAAGAGGTACTTGCCAGAAATGGTGGGGGAAAAGAGAGAAAAGTGAGTATGTTTGTCATACTTTATAACCACTCTTGAACACGACACTTTCATTCACCTGGGTTGGGAAATACTTTACCTAACAGTTGATCAAACCATATTGAAAGTCTTAAGTCGGTTTCTGGGTAGTCACTTTGGGTCAATCATCACCAAACCATCTGTCGTGTCGTTATGTGTTCAAGAGGTCAGTGCAAATAAGCCATTCATCTGCAAAATGTCTGTCATCCATCTTGACCATCCCTGAGTCAGTCCTCACAACTAAATTTATTCAACTTGATTTATGATTTCGTGTTGTGGGCTTGCCTACGACGGATCGCTTTCTATCGACTTCGACTCATTATCTAGAAAGATGATCTAGGAATCGCCAGTACCTTGAGATCTGCATGCCTCAATGGCAGGTTTCTTGCCTTTGACGATAGTTTACATCATTGACTTTCGATCAAAGGATTCCATGACATGTTCGACATCAAACACATCTTATCACATTTCATGGATTGTGCTGAGTACTTTGAGAGCCATTGTCATTATTGGTGGTTTCTCTCACGCTTGTTAACAGTTTACATCATTGACTGGTAATCAAGCGGTTTCTACCATGTTCGACCTCAACGCATTCAATCGCATGGATAGAATCGTGTTGTTTCGGGACATAGAAATGAAGACCCTGGATCTAGTTTCCACCATCCAGGCTGTGAGGAATTTTGTATTCATTATATTATGGACTATTCATAAACAGATGTCTGCGTCCATACTGTGTCACATGCGTCTGTACTTATGATGTGTTATGAGATCATTCCCATATCAGAGCAGTAGTTAGTCTTCTGGTCAGTTTTCAGTCTCTTAGTAAATTTTTATCTGAGTATGGGAATGCCTACCTCAGCGATGATATGATCTCATGTATATATTTTGCATTGAATGTTTTTACAGGTTCCAACCGGGCTCTCTGCAAGATGATCCTCAAAATGATAAAGTACTTCACTCTTCCTATATGATAAATGAAATCCTCATCTATTACAGACTTCGCACTTCAGGGGGAAATCTGTTACACAAAAATATCGTCACCTTGATTATTTGCAGTCGGTATGGGTCCATCACCACCTATGCCAGCTTCCTAAGCAAGTCTCACACCTCAGCTCTTCAAAACAAGCTTTAGAAATGAGAGAAAGACATCAAAAAAGCAATGTAACTCTGGTTCCGCACTTTCTCTCACTTTTGCCTGCGGGCCCGCACCTTTTGTTCAGGATATCTGCGTACTTATACGCTCTGTATGTAAAGGGAAGGGTGCGTACCCCTGTGAAAGTCAAAAGGCGCAATTTTTATCTTAAAAAACTCACTTTGGGTTAATTCTAGAGTTTTCTAGAAGGATTTCTGACGTGGATTGTTCGCTCCAAGTGGTTCATGCATCCCATAAGAGGAGGAACTAATCCCTTGTTAGGAGGAGCTATCCCTTTGAAGAAGGATTCTATCCCTTTGAAGGAGGACCTGGTAACGGATCTCCATTGCACTATAAATTGAGGCATTGGGTCAGTGGCTGGGGAGGTTAGAAGCTGAACATTTTGAGGGTAAATGCTAGTGAAATCAAGACTTCCTATTTGAGCTTAAGAGGAGATATTACATACCTTTTTGGCTTCATTGGGGAGTGAGTGAAGCTTGTCAAAGTAGAGGAGACTTCTTGTTGGACCCTGGGAGGAGCTTGTACAGCGTCAAGGCAAAGGTTGTAAGGTTCTTCTCCTTTTGAATTAATACAATCAAGCTCATTTTTCTCAACAAGTATCTCATGTTATTTGTTTCATGGACTCTTTGACTTTCATGTTAAATATGTTTTATAATATTGGATATTCAGGTGCTATTTAATCGTTTGCCTTGTTTGTGCTTGCAGGTTTGCGACAAAGGAACTTACTTGGATCAAAGGAGCAAAGGCATCCCCAAACTTGCGTTGGACATGAGGTAGGCCTTAAACACATTTGCTTGCCATTATTTATAAAGCGCATTTAGAGAAAGATAGTGTGTGGTTGGTTTTTTTGTCATTAGCTCTTCATTAGATTCTAGGAAGGTCTATCTTGTCTGCAAGATCGACTCATTCCGCGTGACAGTGTGAGTGGCGGTGGTATTTGCAGGAATCCTTATCTGATTAACTGAATAGCACTTCATGGAGAAACCTTCGCTATTTCTTCCTTGTCACCTTACATAGGAGAAATCAATGTACTATACTCCAGACCCTTTTTTCCTTCCTTCCTATACGTTTTTCTGCTTCACGTAGTCCCGAACATCAAGGTAGTTGCATAACCGATTTTACACACAATATCATTTTAATCCAGGTATTTAAAGATTATACGTACTACCTCATGGTCCTTTGAAAAAGTGTCACTCCACCTTGTTGTAGTTGACTGAGGTGTCGACCATGAATTTAGTCACAAATCCTCTTATGACGTAATTGAGCCAATGATCAACTACATGGGCAATCTTATCTTCCGATGCTTCCAACCTTTGTACTAGCTTTGGGGTTCACACAATAGGACCGTTAAGTTTCCATCTTCCTTGGCTATCTGCTAGCTCTGTGATCCACTCGTATAGCTCAATAGGGAAGGAGAAGAAAAAGATCTCATGGATCTCTATATACAGGTATCTGTCCAACCACTGTTAATTTGTCAGTTGCAAGTTTTTGTTCTCTTGCATCGCGAATTCGTGGATCTTCCTGTCCAACCAGTCTTCGATCTCCTTCTTAGTTGGATTCCAATGACACAACATCACACATCTCTTATGTAGATTTTGGTCCCAGCAATAAAACCATTTGTTGGCTTTAGGGAGCCTGACTCAGGTTCAAGATTAATTAGCCAAACAAATCCCTACACTACTAGAACTTTCGGCATTAGCCTGCAGAGCACGAATCGAAGTCTCACCCGAAGCATTATGGGGGGATGCTGGAACCAAGTTTCTGCACCCTGAGATGGTTGTGATGTCATTTGGTTCCTTCTATCCTTCTTTCATGCAGGTTGCTTCTTTCTAGGGCTTACAAGACAAACCCTTTATTCCAGCCTTCGATACCTTTGAGCAGCCCTAGCTTGCTACTAAGGTACCTTCATGCTCCTATGTTAGCGTACCATGCAAATTACCCAATTAGTCTAAGTGATTTTCTTATCTCATCAAATACTTAAATTTAACACCACGTAAGAAGATATTTGTAATTGCGTTCAATCATTCAATGTAGTTGCATTCATCCACGCATCATATAAGCATAATAAAGGAAATTCATACATAAAATATCCAAATGCAACAACATAACAAAGAAACAAAAATTGCAGAATATCTCCTTTTATTAATATCTTCCATGTGTTACAATTTTTGTCCATCCTGCGCACAGCTATAGGGGTCCATCCACTCAGCTGTGGATTTCTACCTTAGGCCTCTGTGCACTCATCTGTAGAGCCTCTACCTATGCTATGACCCAATATTTAGACTTCTTGCTCCAAAGCTATGACTTTCTTACATGATCTTCCATTCTATATCTCCTTTTAAAACTATTTAGAGCTTAGCTCTTTTTATACAATCCCATAGTCTGCGGACCATGTGTAGATCTCTTACAGTCGACTTTACTTTACAAAACTAAGAGAAAACTAACCCTTTCTACACATAACACCTTTGTGCTCTGTGACCACATAATGCAGAGTCTTTAGAATTATATTACAAAAATTGACTTAAACATGGGCTTTTAGCTCCAAAACTGCCCTTGGGTGATGTTGCTCTGAACAGTTGGGTACATTGATGGTAGTGTAAGTACAATTAGAGGCTTGTTAGGGGACGATCAAACAAGATCCCTAAGTCTTGTACTTGTGAAGGACAACAATACTAGTAGAAGGGTAGATGTATTGGGCCTAAGGATGTGCAAACTTTGAAGTACTAAAGTATCGGTCAAGTGGGTTAACAACTAGCCATAGTTCACTGTAATGTAGAGGATTGAGTTAGTGAGAAGAATGGAAACCTCCACAGCCCTAGATTTGTCATCTTGGATAAACAGTATGGAAGAAGTGGGTAGACCAAATAGGTGTTCACAAATAGAGTTATGAACAGCTGATCAAAGACCCTAGGTGTTGCAGACTTTGAAGGAAAAAGGAGGTAGCTAGAGAGAATTTTATTTTTTGAGCTGAGTTCAGTAACTTAAAGAAGTTGAGTTCAATGGTAGAGGTAGATTGAGGAGTTGTAGAATGCAAGGCAAGAGGACCTTCCAAATGTGTTAAGGACACGTGGATTAAAAGGGTTGTGTGTGGGCGCCATTAACAAGTAGGTCAATTGTTCTCTTATTCAAGGTATATTGGTTGTTAAATGACTAACACCAAGCCCTAGTTGTGTTCATTGTATCAGTGTGATTGTAAAAGGCCACAATCCCTGGTATGAGAGCTCTAGCATGTTCTATTATAGTTTCTAATATAATGAAGAAGTGTTTGAAAAATTTAAAAAAATTCATGTGCACTAGTTGATTCCATGATGTGTGTATATTTTATTTTCCAAAGTAGATGTGTTGTGGCACTTGAGTGTGCTTGCATCAAATATTATAATACCAAACCAGTATTCTCATGTGTTGTGGAAATTAAATGTATGCCTTTTTCACCTAAGAACTACATGTAACTCATCCTAGGCTACTCATTTCCAATCTCAACCAATCCCACTTAACAAGCTACCAAGACAAGGTTCATCACATCCAAACATGGTCATAAAACAACTAAGAAACACAATTTACATATTGACATGTCATAGCACTTGGTATGTCTTTGAATTCCTTGGCACTATGTGGCATGTGTTAGTATCCCCTACATTTCTTGGCATGATTTGAAACTCCCTAGAACACCCTAGCACTTCCTACATGCCTTGATAGTTTAGCATATCTTGGAACTACCTAGCATATAACCTTGTCACTCCCTCCTTAACACACCTAGAACTCATTAACACTCCTCCCACACACTCTTATTCATTCATTTACATTCATTCTGACCTAGTTCTTCCTTATGCTTCCCTGACACTCCCTAATACTCCCTAGCATGCATTGGCACACCTTGGCACTTGACACATCTTGACATGTTGCCCTAACACTCTAGCATTCCTTGGAACTACCTATCATACCTTGTCACTCTGTCCTTAGCATGCATAGAGCTCACTAACACTCCTGATCACAAACTCTTATTCATTCATTTCGATTCATTTTGACCTATTGCTCCCTTGTGTTTTCTTAGCACCCCTTAACACTCTTTGGCACATGTTGGTACACCCTATCACCTAGGACATCTTGGCATGTTTCCCTTGCCTCTAGCATGCCTTAACACTGCCTAGCATACCTTTTCACTCCCTCCTTATCACACCTGGAACTCATTGACAGTTCCAATCAGAAACTCTTATTTGTTCATTTAAATGCATTTTGACATAGTTCCCCTTGTGTTTCCTTGGAACTCCCAGCTAACACTTCCTTGCACGCATTGGCACATCTTCTCGCATGCCTCCCTAGCACTCTAGCATTTCTTAACACTTCCAAGCATGCCTTGTCACTCTTCCTTAGCACACTTGTAACTCACTAATACTCCCTATCACACACTCTTATTCATTCATTTCAATACATTATGACCTAGTGCTCCCTTGTGTTTCCCTAGCACTCCCTAACACTCGTTGGCACACCTAGAACTCACTAACACTCATTGTCACACATTCTTATTCATTCATTTACATGCATTTGAAAGTAGTGCTCCCTTGTTTTTCTCTAGAACTTCATGACACTCCTTAGCATGCATTGGAATACCCTATCACCTGGCACATCTTGGCATGTTTCCAGTGCCTCTAGCATGCCTTAGCACTGCCTAGTATACCTTTTAAGCCCCCTCTTAGCATGCCCAGATCTCATTGATACTTCATGTCATAAGCTCTTAATTGTTCATTTGCATGCATTATTTTGACCTAGTGCTCCCTTATGTTTCTGTGGCATGCCCTCATTTCCATGCATTTTGACCTAGTGCTCCCTTGTGTTTCTCTGGCACTCCCTAACACTCAACATGCATTGACACACCTTGGCACTTGGGACATCTACGTATGCTTCTCTACCAATATAGCATGCCTTGGAACTATTTAGCATATCTTGTCACTCCCTCCTTAGCACATTTGAAACTCATTGACATTTCATTTCCATCAATTTGAAACTAGTACTCCCTTATGTTTCCCTGGCACCTAGCCCAAACACTCCCTAGCATGAGTTCACACCACACCCTAGCGAATGGAACATCTTTGAAGGCCTTAGCACTTGGCATGTATTGGCATGCCTAACATGCCTTGGATCTATATATCACGTGTTGGTACTTCTTGTCATTCCCTGGAACATCTTGACACTTCATAGTTGTCATGCCCTAATAGATAACCTTACCTTTTTTGTGGTTTTGGAACCCAGCCAAGGCATTGAAAAAATAATGTTGTGCCCAAACAAAAGTCTCCCTTTGTTTGAAACTACTTTTTCTAGCCCCTTATCACAACCATAGCCTTGCCTTCTGCAAGTTCTATCTGGAACTTCTCCTCACACACTTCGTCCTTTGGACACCTACAATTTGATGACACTCCTTGGCACACACTCTCATTCATTTATTTCCATGAATTTTGACCTATTTCTCCCTTGTCATGCCCTGGAAATCCCTAAAACTCCTCACTATGCATTGACACTGTCTCACATATGTTAGCATGAATTTTCATTCCTCGGCATGCCCTACCACTCCTTAGCTATTATGCTAGTTTCAAGTGTTCTTTATGGCATGTATTCCACTATCCTTAAGGACATGCAAAATACAACTCTATATACAAGTGATGTTTGTGGGGATACTAGTTAAAGGCACACCAACAAAGGTTAAAAGGGTGTCCAAACAAGTGACGCTAACAAGATGGATGATATGATTATGTTAGGTTGGTTTCAATTGTTGCTTACAGGGCTTCCAATTTTCCCAAGGATATGTGGAAGACAACTTCATATACAAGTGTTTTCTATATGATACTACATAAAGGGGTACTAATAGATGTTATAAAGGTGTCCAACTAAGTCATGTCACTTGTATTTTCTATGTGTATTCTTCCCCAACCACTGGTTTACCTATCAAACAACAACATCGTGATATTTAGAGACATCAAAACACATCCTTGATTTTTTTTTCTCTAAAATAAAAGTGCATGCTAGCACAACAAAGTGTTATGATACCACTTGTGGTATTCATTGTTTGCTGAAATATAATATTTAGATCGAAATAGACATAAATATAATTGCAAGAAGTAAACAAAACCAAAATTGGGAGATAAAAATAGTAAGAAAACCTTTATTAATATTTAGAATTGAGTGAAATGTGCAGTTGTGTCCTAGAGGGGACAATCCCAAACATAAATAGAGCTCCAAATACAATATTATTCACATGGAAATTTCTTACATAACTTCTACTAATATATATATTGTATAATTGACCAAAACCCTGACTACTTAGTGGAATTCTCTTAGTCAGGCCTCAATTACTAACTAGTGGAAATTCTTCAATGAGACCACCTACAATTATTGATTTGACACTCTACTACCTCATGATAACTATTCAATAAATATCACCCTAATACATTACGTGATAGCATATTCCCTTAGTTATGGGAGTTAACGTTGGATCCTAAGCACATTATAATGAACAAGTCAAAATTACGCAATGCATAAACAATATGTATTCTTTATCTATTCAAAAACTATTGTGCATATGCTTTATGATATTTATTATTTTGGATCATAATCCAAATACCCAGAAAAAAAAAAAATAGATAGCCAAACATAAGAACATCCACACACCACATTACACAACATAATAAGGTTTTCACTAGAGAGTGCTCATTAAAATAATTAAAGCTTTGATGACAAAGTTATAGTTTTCAAAGCTCTTTTCTAAATCTATTTTCTTGAGCAAATTTGTCTTTTTACTTGAGGTATTGTAGACTGCTACTGTGTCACATGCTATGGCCTGGATAAATAGACTTACGTGTTGTACAACATTTTCTTTTTTAAATCTAAATAAATAGTATTTCCAAATACAAAGTTTATTAATTAAGAACATATTTTAGACTTCTTAGCTAAGTTATGATTATATTTTGGTAGGGGATTTTGTGTATGCTGATATTGTGTTGTCTTTTTGGTTTTTGTTAGGTAACAATGGTTAATAAGGAATGTGTTTTTAAGTAGCAGGCACACATCTTATTCTACTTTCGACAGGAAATTCCATGGTTTTCAGGCATGGAAACAAAACGCAGAAGTTAGTGGTATATCAAAAGTCCATGTTGGATGAATTTAATAATAGTGATGATTTTGGTTCCTTGTGAGATAAAGAGTGTCCCAAGTCAAATTCAAATAAACAGAAGAAACTCAAGAATGAAGGTGAATTTATTTCTTTATGTCGAAGTAAACTTTTTTTATTTTCTGGTTGTTGTCATGTTTTGACTGCAGACCTGTGTGTTAGGGCCTAAATCTGCCTCAAGCTGAGAATGGTAGGATCTAGGATAACATCAAACCACACTTAACTTGGTATCTAGCCCTACCAGGTCGGGAGAGGGCTCTCTCCTTGTCAATCTTTTCAAGGATGATCAATGAGGCTTGAGATGACTGATTTGAAGACTGATTTTAGGCTAGGTATGTGTGCAAAATAGTTTGATTAAATTTAATGATGTTTTGTTGGCTCATATGGAAAGGCAGATTTGGGTCTGGGGAATGAGGCTCGGTTTTGCAGAGATCTCTATGGGGCAAGGTAGCCGGATGATTTGGTACTTCAAATTGAATGAAATGGAGATTTTTTAGATAGGTGAGGATTTGAAGAGGGCAAGAAAACCTCAGGGATTCTCTTCATACAGTTGAAAACATAGATAACTAAACAAACCCTAGGTAGAGCACTACAATTTCAATGGATTCTACATTTATCCTTGTTTGATTTAGTTAAGATGAAGCAAAGAGAAATTATGAAATTCATAAAAAACATGTAAACTTACAATAACAAAAGGAAACACAATACCAAAGCAAGATTCCAAATGAGTCCCATAAAGTGCTGCAAACCCTCGTTTATTCCTTAGCCAAACTGCAAAAATGTGTATACAATGAAGCTCCAAGATTTCCCAAAAGTCCAACCTTTGCTAATGACTGACAAATCACAAGATATAGGAAAAAAACAACTCATCCTAGCCTCTAGGGGCCGAACTCATAGTTTTAGGAGTTTTTCCAACAAATTATAAACTTAGAACTAAAAGGTAGGCAGTGGAACAACTTGCCTCTAAAAACTAGGGAACTGATTCATTCAGTTGCAAACTACCTTTTCATGGATGAATCTACCTCTATGAGTGAAAATTTAGCATAACTACATCAAAATCCATGAAGTCACATTAAATTATCATGAGTTTTACATTTAGAAGAAGAAAAATCAAATTGTCAAGAAACTAGGTGAAAAACAGAGTATTTTTTGTCAAACTAAGCAAAATTCCTCCAATGCGCTGCATTGATTTCCCTATGCATAGTTCCCTTTTGCAGCTGCTTTTGGAGGCCTTCCTAGTGTCCAAATTTTCTCCACGTAGGCTTGTTGGAAAGGTATACCTATTTACCTTTTAGAACAAGTGGAATTTTTTAATTTGGCCTCCATTTGCACCTTCAAGACTAAGTTCTCACAACACTACTTCCTATGTGTCCAAAAAGAGGCAGAAAGGTCATTTTTGAGGTGTTTCTGACCTTTTTGGGAGCTCAAAACCTGTCAAAATTTCTTGGCCATTTGTGGGCATGCATATTTTTCCATGAAAAAACCAAAAGTGCTGAGTTTTCCTCAAAAGGAGATCCCCATGAAAAGCAAGCGCCAGGTGGCGTGGCGCATTAGGCAGAAAAACCTGCTTTTTGGCCCAAAATTTCCAAAATTGAAAAAAGTGTCCCAAACTTTTTGAAATTTGTGTTGAATTTCCTCCATAAAGTGCTGTGTTGGGCCAAGGAAGCCTAAGCCAAGATCTGAAGTCTATCTTTCTCTTTTCACTTCCTCGATGCCTTCTTCAACTTGGCCTTCAATTTCCTGATTCTTGCCTTGCAACTTTTGTTTCTCACCAAGTAATGGTAGGCCATGTGCCTCAACATAGTTTTCTCCCTATTGGATTTCTCTAGAAAATTTTATAAGTGGATATTTTTTTTCTCAAGCCAAGACTCGAGATCAGCGTTGATTTCTTGTTCAAGCGGGGTGAGCTTCACTTTCCTCCTTTTGGCAGCTTGTCGGCTCTCTCGTATGTTTTGCAGCTCCATAATGGTTTGTTGATCCTCTAGTTGTTTGTTTCTTTGCTCCAGATATTTTATTATCCACTTGGCTCTTTCTAGGTAGAGGGACAAATCATTAATGTCTGCCTGTTGATCCTGAATGATCTCTTTCAGCTTCCAGCTTTGTGGGCCCAAATCGGTATCATCATCCTGAATAAGAATGAAATCTATCTCCTGCCATCCTAAAGACCCCTCATCATGTAATGGTTGCTTTCCCTTGTCCTAAACCTACTCTACTGATGGAGGAAGCGAGACCCTTTCCACAACGGGTGGAGATAATACTCGCTTTGCTGCTGCAAACAACCTTCTAGTGCCCTTTTGGTAGGTGATAAACACTGGCGCACTAGTGGTTTGTGCCTCATGAATCTCATGCTGATGTGAAGGTCCATGTGTCTCGTGAAAAGTTGCTGGAGGCACTTGAGGACCTGTGAAGACCTCATGTGAAATGAAATCCTCCCATGAGATGTTCTGTAAACCAAGCTGGTGCAAGACAACAATTTTAATTAGTGCAAAATGGTATATATTGTTATACTTCTGCTAAGGCGTCCTCCTGTGCACTAAGGTGGTCATCTTCTCAATGTTACAGCAAATAAAGTAGGGGATATTCATCATTATCACCCTAGTAAAGTGCATTGACAATCTGATATGATAGGCATACAGGCGAGAAAACTAGCCCTCACAGCTGAGATACTTAATTATGAGTTTCATCAAGGGAGCATATGAGTCTTTCAGATACTGGAAGGGAAAAAATCTGTTGAGATGTCTCTCATAACCAGCATAGATGTAAGGCTCATAATTTTCTCTGTCAATCTACTACCTTTTATTCCACTACTCAGCGACATTTGGAAAGCCAGTTGCTAGAGAAATAGACTCCGGTGTCAAGGTGAATGCCACACCTGCTAGAGTGACTTGGCCATTATGAAGATGGAGCACAAACAACCTAGCCAACTCATGATGGTACTGGAATCTCTCTACCATCTCACAGAACTGATAACAGGATTGGTGTTGAAAGCATGTGATAGCAAGAGGGCAGGCTTGTAGCTCGGCAAGTGAAGCAGGCTCCTCTCGTATATGTTTACCACCCTTGTGAGGTCTCCTTGGTGCATGAATTTCTCTAGGAGAGTCACTGTGTGTCTCATCATCTCAGTCATAAGAAGGATCAAATTCCATGTTTGCCAAATGTTTGAGTTCTCTTAGATGAGTATGAAGAGATTTAAGGTGTCTTTAGTTTTCTGCTACCAAGGATGAGAATGTAGGAAGGACTGTGGAAAGAAAGTGTATTAGGGCACTGAAAGTGTTTCAGGAATGTTTGCTAACACGATTTTGGAGAATAGAAGGGTTTTAGGGACAATAATTAGACTTTGGGATAGCAATTAGGGTTTAGGAATTTGTAGCTAGGGTTTGGGATAGTGAGAGTTAGGGATATGGAGCTAGTGAATTTCGAGATATGTGGATTAGGGAATGAGTTGATGAAACTGGAAAATCAATTAGGGTATCAAAGAGTGAGGGAGTGATGAAGTGGACTTGGTAGAAAAAACACAAACTGTAAACCCTAAGTAATTGTTTTTTGAGTAAAAATTGCAAGGAGGTATGGTTTGAATATTTTCTCACTAAATCACCATAAACATCTAGAGGAATTCATTCACTGGCAGTGGAAGAATGTTTGACTTACTTGGACAGGTGGAAATCGAGCAAATTTAGCAGTTTGGATGCATTTCATGGGTGAAATCGGGCTTGAAGCCCTATGCGTCGCGCCACAAACCCAACGCACCACACCACTCCAATGCATTGTGCCAGTGTATTTTTTGCACTGCGGAGGGCAGCCCAATGAGCTGCACCAGCTCTATGCGCCACACCCCTGAAACTTGCACTGTTTGCTGCAATTTGCCTTCTTTTCTCCAACACGACCTTTCTCTTATTTCCTCTTTCTCCTTTGGATGCAAATGAGCTCTTTAAACACAAGAAATGGTTTATATACAAAAGATTTATTTTTTTCACTCATAAAAACCCACTTTTGTAATGTTTGCATTTGACATTGCTTTTCAAACTCTGTTTTTAGGCAGTTTGCTTTATTTTTGCCTTTAATGAACTGAATGATTTGACTTTTTGTTTGCCTTACAGGTGATGGAGATGCTAAAGCTTGGCAAGGTGACCAGGGTTGACTGAAGCTATTACATATGAAAAACTAAAATTACATCAAATTTATACATTAAAACATAGAATACCCTGTTTTTCCTCAAAATAGGGTTTTGAGGAAAAATCAGTCTCTGAGTATGTGATTATGGAATTTATCGGTACTGGAACTTTATTTGACCTCCTCATGTGCCTGCTAACCGTTATTGAGCATTTTGAAAACCTTTTTGACGAAACCCTAGACCTAATGAGACTGAAAACCCTAAAAATGACTCTTGCAAATTTAAAGACAAAAAATGACTGGAGATGATCTAGATGAATGGAAATGGGCCAGCAGGTAAAGGACATGAGGGAAAATGTACAAAAAGCCACTACCATCAGATGATCCATGATCCTAATGGAATGTAGATGACCGAGTGAGACACCTAACATGCAATGCAACAAGAGAATTTGATCACTGACGAAGGGATGAAGATACTGATACTAACATTGGCTCCAGTGGGGATGGTAGCTCCTTGGAGGTGCCAAGAACTATAGATCTCTGGGAAAGCAAGTAGTGCCTTCATCCATTGGGCTATGGAGTTAATAACTTCGACAAACCAAAACCAAACTCGTGACTCCATTTTAGGACTGAAATCTGACTCAAAACTGACTCAATTTCAGGAGTGGAATCAAACGAAAGACCTGACTCAAACAAGCTTGACCAAACTGAAATCAAACCTCAGTTTTATAGCCTTCACCTCAGGCCCCAAATTGAAAGAATGATACAGTACACACTTGCAATGAAATTTAAACAAACTGGTACGTACAGTGATACATATGACAACATAAAACATTTCAAAAATAGTACCATTTAGGCAACCAACCGTTGACCAGCCCACCTGGATAGTCTTCTCCATTCATTTCTTTCAAAAGGAAAGCATCTTGGCCCCGATATGCAGTAATCCTGAAAGGTCCTTTCCAAAGATTCTCAAACATGCCATTCTTACCTTTATCTCTATTTCTTGCATCTCATTTCAGCATTATGTCTTCTATTTCAAGCTTGTCCGCCTTTGCCTTTCGATCATATATCTTCTTAATTCTCTCTTGCAACTTGAAAGTGTTCTGAAAAAACTCCTCTGTAGTTTGCTGCAAATGAATCATTTGATTGATTCTCTGCTGCAAATGATCATCTTTGCTACCCACTTCTTTTAGGATTTTAACCACCGGGACTGCGAGAGAGGTTGGGAAGACCGTGTCCACACCATACATGAGCTTGAAAGGAGACATGCTTATAGATTTCTTTTGACTTACTCTGTTTTCCCAAAGTGCATTAACAAATGTTTTGTGCCAACTTTTCTTATTTGTTTCCAGCAGCTTTTTGATAATATTGACCAAGGATTTATTTGAGGATTCTGCCAATTCATTACCTTGTGGGTAGTATGCAGTTGAATGCCCCAAAGTGATTTGATATTAATTACAAAAGTCAATCATTCTTTAGATTTAAAAGCTACTGCATTATCAATGATCAACGTATTTGGACAGCAAAAACGAGACAAAATATTTTTTTCAAGAAATGAAATGATTACCGAATCAATGGCTTTCCACGTGGGAATCGCCTCAATCCATTTGGTGAAATAGTATGTCGCTATGAGGATCCATTTGTGCTGCACTGAAGAAGTAGGATGGATCTCGCCAATGAAATCGAAACCCCACTGCTGAAATGGAGCGCTTACTTCAACGGGCTTGAGTGGTGAAGGATGCAATTTCCTCCTACCTTGAAAATTTTGACATTCGTGGCAGCTTGCTATAGTTTTGTACATATAAAAAAAAGAGATGGCCAATAATATCCTGCTCCCAAAATTTTATTGGTTGTTGTCTTCCAGAAAAGATGACCTCCGCAATCTCCCTTGTGAAAGTCTTCCATAACCTATTTTGCCTCTTCTCAACCAAAAAATTGAGCAAGACACCATCACGATCTTTCCAATAAAGTGCATTATTCATGATACAAGACTTGGAGCCTTCAATTTCAGTGTCGTACTTTTGTTCTCAGCCATTCTAGGTGGTGGTGATAGATTTTGGAGTATAGAAACAATGTCTGAGTACCAAGGAGAAAGAAGACAAATTTCTGATACTTGAGTGGGCGAACTCTCTTCATCTTTCTCAGACATAGCAGCAATGAGATTAATGTCTAAGGCGTGCAAATTTGACTCAGCCATTAATTTGGCTAGCCCCTATCCTTTGATGAGCTTTGTTGGTTTGATTTCCACATCATCTTCCAACAAGTCAACAATCCATTTGCCTCTTCTTCCCTCTGGATCTGTTTGCACTAAGACATCTTTGGTAGCAGCATTAAGAACATAAGCAAGGATGTGAGAATGCAGAATATAGAGTTGAAAATATTTCAATGCCTTTACCAAAGCAAGAGTCTATTTTTCAATAATATTATACTTTAAAGTTGTGTCCCTTATCTTTCTGCTAAAAAATGTGAATGGTTTCTCGAGCTGGTCTCTTTTTTGCATCAAGACCGTTACCATAGTATGATCAGAGGCAAATGAAAACAAAATGAAATCTCGAGTATAATCTAGGCTGATCAAAACTAGAGCTGAAGATAGGGCCAATTTCACCAAATTGAAAGACTTAATTGCTTCCTCGGTCCACTTCACTACACTATCTTTCCTGAGAATGTTTGTGATTTCCCTTAAATTTTTTGTAAGATTGGGCACAAATCAATGTAAGAAATTCATCTTACCATTGAATGATTGGATCTCCTTCTTACTTCATGGAAAATCAATCTTTTGAATGGCTTCCACCCAAGCTGGATCGATGCAGATGCCCTCCTTTGATATAATATGACCGAGAAGCTTGCCTTCATCCATGGCAAACATACTCTTCTTTGGATTGAGAGATATACCATACTTTCTACACCACTGAAATACAATTTTCAAATGATAAATGTGCTCTTCATCTGAATTAGAGAAAACTATCAAATCATCAAGATAAATAACTAGAAAGACATATTTTTCGTTAGCAAATGTGATATCCATTTCCCGCTGAAAGGTTGCACCAGAATTCTTCAATCCAAAAGGCATATTTGCATAATGAAAAGTTCCCCATGGAGTGGTGAACACTGTTTTATCTCTATCATCCTCATGGACCAGAATTTGGTTATAACCCAAATACCCATCAAGTAGCGACATGCGGGATGCTCCAACTACTCTTTGAAGAATGTGATCCATCTTGGGCAATCGATAGTTATCTTTCAAAGATACTTTATTCAGATTTCTAAAATCAATACATAACCGAATATCACCTGTTTTCTTGCGCATGGGCACGAAATTAGAAATCCAATCTGAAAATCTTATGGGGACGATGATATTAGATTTCTACAACCAATTTAATTCCTTCTCTATTGAGGGTAGTAGTTTTGGATTTAATATTCTTATCTTCTGACGAAAAGGCTTTTGATTAGGCTTGATCGGAATGATACGTTGAATTATGCTTGTGTCATATGCCTTCAAATCTGAATAATCCCACACAAATACATCAGTAAAGGAAGATAGTAAATTGATATACTTTTCTTTTACCTGTGGAGGCAATGCCTTTGATAACTTCACCATTCTAGGATTTTCTGTTGATCCAATGTTCACATCCTCAACTCCTTTCTCGGTTGGCAGCAAGCTTGGTTTTTGGGCTACATCATCTTGATCGAACATCTCCTCTAAAGGTATTAGACCTTTAGGAATGACATTATCCTTCAGCTGCAAAACTTCCATCTAATTGACTTCTATATCCGCCTCACCATCATCATACTCCACATCAATAGAGGTGTCTTTGAATTTACCTTCATTCTGCAGAAATTCATCAATCTCTTCATCATCTTGAAACACTTGCCAATACCTTTGATTATCAGGGATAGCTGTGCAAATTTTCACATGAATTTCAAACTTATTTTTTGAATTCATTGGAATTTTCAAATTACTTGCTATTGTTGCAAGTGAATCTACAATGGCATTCTGAACACGAGGGACACATGTCAAAGTGTAATTTGAAAATAATTTCAAGATATTTAATACCACATTGCGGTAGGCCCGCATTCAAGGATGCTTAGCTTGGTATTCCCTTTCACTTGCTTGATAACTAACTCGAAGACACCATACACTGAAATCCTTTTAGCATTTAACTTTCTAAGAATTTTCAAACCAGCAATTAGGGCCTCATATTCAGCCTCATTATTTGAACAGTCAAAAGCCAATTTATAAGAACAGACCCTTACATTACTTGGCACTTTGTTTGGGGTGAAAATAGGGCTACGTATCCAACTGCCAATTCTAGCACCTTCCCTTCGTACTGCGCCATCAAAATCCATGCTCCACAGGCCAGCTTCGTTCTCCTCCAAATGCTAAAATTATGTTTGCTCTGTTACTTTTCTTTGCTGTCCATCAATATGTTTCTGCTATTGGAAGGCTGATTGCTCAATGATACTATAAAGTCTTTGTTTTTCTTGCTTTAAGACCTGTCTGAAATTTTCAGTGATCTCTAGAATGTCTTCTATTTCAACTACTTGGCTATTTACATCATTAAAGCTATCTGAATATAAAACAAATGATTCTAAATCAGTATGTACATAGTTGATTGGATGATTTACCGGTTTCTCCTTGACAGTGATCATGTACTTCATATTTTGCTCCTAGTATAATTTCCTAATTTGACCAAACACAAGAACAGTAGCATAGGATAAATCAAGCTGCAATGTCCCTTTAATTTTTGGTCCCCAAGATCTAGAAAGAAGCATGCCAAATCTAGGAGGTATATCTGCCACAACCACATCCATCAAGACATTTTTAGCCGGAATCTAATCCAAACTGACCACCAAATATTTGATAAGACCAATGCATCTTACTCTACCAGAATCGAAAGAGTAAAGGTCATGATACTTTCTGGTGATATCCAATCCCAATTTATCCATGATTGCCTTAGGAATGAGATTATGAGAGGCTCCAGAATCAAACATAGCATTGTGTAACACATAGTCATGCACCCTAAGGCTGATGTAATGAGGAGCTACATCACTATCTTGAGATTGACCTTCTAATGCTGGACCAAGATCAACTCAGGCTAATCATCCTCCATGTTTACCATATCAGATAATGGATCTAAATTCAAAATCTTAGACACCTTACCTTTATAGCTACTATTCTTCATCAACTCAGTTAAAGGAATATATACTTTTAACTTAGCAATTTAATTTTCTAAGTTAAAAACTGAAGTTTTCTCTACCTCTTTAGCTGAAACATCCTTCTTTTCAGTTTTCTCCTTTGATGCACTTGGCTGATTGGATCTTTCATTTGCTGATGGTGGTTTGCTGGTGGTAGGATCAGATGTCTCTTTTCCCTTTTTCTGCACAATGGGAGGATCATTCTTTGGCAATGTTTCTCCTTCCTTTTCTGAATTGGATTTATGGGCACATCTCTACTTCTGAGTGAATATTGTCGCTTCTGGGTCGACAAATCATTCATGTACCCTCTCTGATATTCATCAGACTCTTATTCAAGAACTGTTTCATTTGCCAAGATGAAATTTTTGTCCCTTTGTACAACTGAGTTCTCAGAATACTCCCCATCTTCAGTGATAAAAATTGGCATATCATCAGGTGTAAATAAATGATTCTCTTCTCCAATTACATTCTCCTCATCATCTGATTCCAAACCATGTACAAAATTCTACTGTAAGGGTGTCTTCACCTGCTGCTATGCTGCTTGGTCTTGTGCTCATTGCTCTCTTTGCTTGATTCTAAATTGTGGTTGATGCTGACCATGGAAGTTAGGGTTTTTGACTTGTGGTTCAAGCTTGTCAATTTTCAATCTGTCAAACATATTCTCCATCTTACAGAGCACTTGATCTGAAGTGGAAACCTCTTCCTTTATTGTTACTTTTTTTTCTGCCTTTGTTCTGGCTCTCTTGGAAAGCAGATTAGCTTCAACGCTAACTGCAATTTTCTGCATGTGTTCCTAAGTGGCTAGATATTTTTCTCTTAATTGATAGGCCATAACAAGATCGAAAGCATCCAAAAACTTAATCAAAGCCAGCCCCATAGATGGCTTTATATTAGCAGGAATTGCATTGTAAACCGAATTAAATCTAATACAAGAATCTTGAATAGACTCACCAACATTCTGCTTGATGTTCTCATATTCAGAAAGGATTTGAAGAGGGTTTCTCTTCACTTACCAGTGATCCAAGAATTGTCTCTGAAGATTAGGAAATTTTGTGATACTTGCAGATGGCAAAGCTCTGAACCACTTCCTTACTTCACCTCCAAAAGTTTGTACAAACAGTCTCATTGTCACATTTTCCGCATCAATCTCATGAAGGTCAAAGAAATCTTCCATCCTATCCACATCTTGTTGAGCTATAATACCTTGAGGAGTGCCATTAAACAATCGAATTTTTCTTTGATAATCATTGGGCATGTCATCCAAATTTTGAGGCAACACAAGGGGTGCAAACTGGGTAGCCATTCCTCTAGGTGGATTTACAACTAATCTTAGGGATGTAGGGGGAGTTGGTGCAGCTGATGTATGAGGTGTATGAGGTGTGGATGGAGGTGAAGAAATTTTGGATGTTTGAGGGGTAGAAGGAGTGGACGGAGCTGATACCACTACATATTTTTGATCAGAGATAGAAGGTTGCACAGGAATGGTGGGAATGAAGGGAGTTTCAGTGGGAATTTGAGAATTAGATGCAATAGCGGATGACCCAAGAGTTGCAGATGCAGACTCTAAGAATTCAGGAATGTTTGTAGCCACAATGGAAGTTTTGATTTTCAAGATATAATCGTCAATTGATTTATTGGCCCTTTCAGTTTAAAAATCTTTGACAAACTTTGGATTTCGGATAGTAGAAGCAACAACACTTTCTGATTTAGTCTCAAACAATGACAGATCAAAATGCTCGTCAAAATCAAGATCTTTAAGATATTCGAAAACCAGTAGACACGAATGAGATCGAAACACTAGAATCACATAACTTTCTCGGCGAAGGATTCTCAGAATGAGATTGGGATTTTCATACACAGGGGGTGGATCAGGATCAGGATTTGCTTTGGTATATCTTCTGGAAGCTAGTGTGTTATTACTTCCAAGAAATCAAATGGACATTATCAACTTGTTCAACCTATCAAATTCTAAGCTTATCATCCAAAAGTTTTGAATTATCAGATGTATTGGGGTAATTTGTAAGCTAGATGTTTTGTTTATAAGACTAGATCGGGGATTGACTGAAGCAGCTTTTATCTAGTTTTGCAAATGCAAAGTAAAGTGTTTCGAAGGCTACCTAGCTAATCTTTAGGATCCGTCTGTAGTTTAAAAAATAAAGAACACTAACAAACAAACAATTTCTTCCCCAGTATGGTCGTCACTATGTTAGGGCCTAAATCTAGCTCAGGCTGAGAAAGGTAGGATCTAGGATAACATCAAACCATGCTTAACCTAGTAGCTAGCCCTATCAGGTCAAGAGGGCTCTCTCCTTGTCAATATCAGCAAAGATGACCAATGAGGCTTGAGATGACTGATGTGAAGACTGATTTTAGGTTAGGTATGTGTGCAAAAGATTTTGATTAAATTTAATGATGTTCTGTTGGATCAAATGGAAAGGTAGATTTGGGTTTGGGGAATGAGGCTTAGTTTTGCAGAGATCTCTATGGGGCAAGGTAGGAAAATGATTTTCTACTTCAAATTGAATGAAATGGAGAGCTTTTAGATAGGTGAGGAGTTGAAGAGGGCAAGAAAACCTCAGGGATCCTCTTCATACAACTGAAAGCATAAATAACTAAACAAACCCTAGGTAGAGCACTACAATTTCAATGGATTCTACCTTTATCCTTGTTTGACTTAGTTAAGATGAAGCAAAGAGAAATGATGGCATACATAAAACAAATGTAAACTTACAATAACAGAAGGAAACACAATACTGGAGCAGGATGTGACATGAATCCCATAAAGTGCTGCAAACCCTGGTTTATTCCTTAGCCAAACTGCTAAAATGTGTATACAATGAAGCTCCAAGCTTTCCCAAAAGTCCAACCTTTGCTAATGACTGAAAAATCACAAGATATAGGCAAAAAAAAAATCATCCTAGCCTCTAGGGGTCGATCTCATAAGTTTAGGAGTTGTTCCAACAAATTCTAAACTAAGAATTAAAATGTAGGCAGCGGAACAACTTGCCTCTAAAAACTAGGGAACTGATTTATTCAGTTGCAAACTACCTTTTCATGGATGAATCTACCTCTATGAGTGAAAATTTAGCATAATTACATAAAAATCCATGAAGTCACATTAAATTACATCATGCGTTTGACATTTATAAGGAGAAAAGTCAGACTGTGAAGTAACTAGATGAAAAACAAAGTATTTTTGGTCAAATTGAGCAAAATTCCTCCAATGCACTACACTGATTTCCCTATGCATAGTGCCTTCTTGCAGCTATTTTTGGAGGCTTTCTCGATGTCCAAATTTGCTACAAGTTGGCTTGTTGGAAAGGTGTGCCTGTATAATTTCCATAACAAGTGGAATTTTTTATTTTGGTCTCCATTTGTCCCTCCAAAACTGAGTTCTCCCAGCACTACTTCCTGTGTGTCTAAAAAGGGGTAGAAAGGTCATTTTTGAGGTGTTTTTGACCTTTTTCGGAGCTCAAACCCTGTCAAAATTTCTTGGCCATTTGTGGGAATGCATACTTTTCCATGAAAAATCTAGAAATGCTAAGTTTTCCTCAAAATGACACCGCCATCAAACGTGAGTGCTAGGTGGCGTGGCGCATTGGGCAGAAAAACCTGTTTTTTGGCCCAAAAATTCCAAAATTACAAAAAGTGTCCTAAATTTTTTGAAATTTGGGCTGAGTGTCCTCCATTAAGTGTTGTGTTGGGTGAAGGAAGCCTCAGCCAAGATCTGAAGTCTTTCTTGCTCTTTTCGCTTCCTCGATGCCTTCTTCAACATGGCCTTCAAGTTCCTGATTCTTGCCTTGGAACTTTTGTTTCTTGCCAAGTAATGGTAGGCCATGTGCCTCAACATAGTTTTCTCCCTAATGGCCTTCTCTGGCAACTTTTCTAAGTGGATATTTTTTCACTCAAGCCAAGACTCACGACCAAAATTGATTTCTTGTTCAAGTGGGGTGAGCTTCACTTTCCTCCTTTTGGCAGCTTACTGGTTTTCTTGTATGTTTTGCAGCTTCATAATGGTTTGTTGATCCTCTAGTTGTTTGTTTATTTTCTCCAGATATTTTATTATCCACTTGGCTCTTTCTAGGTTGAGGGAAAAATCATTAATTTTTGCCTATTGCTCCTGAATGATCTCCTTGAGCTTTCAGCTTTGTGGGCCCAAATTGGTATCATCATCTTGAATAAGAATGAAATCTGTTTCCTGCCCTCCTAAAGGCCCCCCATCATGTAATGACCACTTTCCCTTGTCCTGAACTTGCTCTGCTGGTGGAGGAAGTGATACCCCTTCCGCCTCGGGTGGAGATAATACTCGCTTTGCTACTGTAAACAACCTTCTAGTGCCCTTTCGGTAGGTGATAAACACTGACGCACTAGTGAATTGTGCCTCATGAATCTCATGCAGATGTGAAGGTCCACCTATCTCGTGAAAAGCTGCTGGAGGCACTTGAGGTCCTATGAAGACCTCATGTGAAATGAAATCCTCTCATGAGATGTTCTGTAAACCAAGCTAAATGCAAGACCACAATTTTAATTAGTGCAAAATGGTATATGTTGTTATACTACTGTTGAGGAGTCTTCCTGTGCCTAAGGTGGTCATCTTCTCAATGTTCTGGAAAATAAAGTAGGGGAGATTCATCATCATCAACAATCTGATATGATAGGCATACAGGCAAGAAAACTGGCCCTCACATCTAAAATACTTAATTATGAGTTTCATCAAGGGAGCATATGAGTCTTTCAGATACCGGAAGGGAAAAAATATGTTGAGATGTCTCTGATAACTAGCCTTGATATAAGGCTCATAATGTTCTTTGTCAATCTGCCACCTTTTATTCCACTGCTCACCAACATATAGAATGCTAGTTGCTAGAGAAATAGACTCCGGTGTCAAGGTGAATGTCACACCTGCTAGAGTGACTTGGCCATTATGAAGATGGAGCACAAACAACCTGGCAAACTCATGATCATACTAGACTCTCTCTACCATCTCATAGAAATGATAACAGGGTTGGTGTTGAAAGCATGTGACAGCAAGAGGGTAGGCCTGCAGCTCAGCAAGTGAAGTAGGCTCCTCTCATATATGTTTACCACCCTTGTGAGGTCTCCTTGGCACATGCATTTCTCTAGGAGAGTCATTGTGTGTCTCCTCATCTCGGTCATAGGAAGGATCAAATTCCATGTTTTCCAAATGTTTGAGTTCTATTAGATGAGTATGAAGAGATTTAAGGTGTCTTTAGTTTTCTATTACCAAGGATGAGAATGTATCAGGGACTATGGAAAGAAAGTGTATGGGGGTGTTGAAAGTGTTTTGGGAATGTTTGCTGATAGGATTTTGGGGAATAGAAGGGTTTTAGGGACAGTAATTATACTTTGGGATAGAAATTAGGGAAAAGGAATTTGTAGCTAGGGTTTGGGATAGTGAGAGTTAGGGATATGGGGTTTGTGAATTTAGGGATATAGGGATTAGGGAATGAGTTGATGAAACTAGAAAATCAATGAGGGTATCAAAGAGTGAGGGAGTGATGGAGTGGACTTGGCAGCAAAAACACAAACTGTAAACCCTAAGCAATTGTTTTTTGAGTAAAAATTGCAAGGAGTTAGGGTTTCAATATTTTCTCACTAAATCACCATAAAAATCCAGAGGAACTCATTCACTGGCAGTGGAAGAATGTTTAACTTACTTGGACTAGTGGCAATCAAGTAAATTGGGCAGTTTGGATGAGTTTCGTGGGTGAAATCGGGCTTGAAGCCTTATGCACCATGCCACAAACCTAACATGCCGCGCCACTCCAATGCACCGTGCTAGTGTATTTTTTGCACTACGAAGCGTGGCCCAATGCGCTGCGCCAGCTCTATGCGCCCCACCCATAACCCAATGCGTCGCGCCCTTGAAACTTGCAGTATTCACTGCAATTTGCCTTCTTTTCTCCAACAAAACCTTTCACATATTTCCTCTTTCTCCTTTGGATGCAAATAAGCTCTTTAAACACAAGAAAAGGTTTATATAAAAAATATTTTAATTTTTCAATCATAAAAACCCACTTTTGTAATGTTTGCATATGACATTGCTTTTCAAACTCTGGTTTTAGGCAGTTTGCTTTATTTTTGCTTTTGATGAACTGAATGATTTGACTTTTTGATTTCCTTGTAGGTGATGGAGATGCTAAAGCTTGGCAAGGTGACCAGGGTTTCCATTGTATCTATAACATATGAAAAACTGAAATTACATCAAATTTATACATGAAAACATAAAATACCCTGTTTTTCCTCAAAATAGGATTTTGAGGAAAAATCAGTCTCTGAGCATGTGATTATGGAATTTATTGGTATTGGAACTTTATTTGACCTATTCATGTGCCTGCTAACCATTATTGAGCATTTTGAAAACCTTTTTGATGAAACCCTAAAACTAATGAGATTGAAAACCCTAAAAATGACTTGCAAATTTAAAGACAAAAAATGACTGCAGATGATCTAGATGAATGGAAATGGGCTAGCAAGTAAAGGACATGAGGGAAAATGTACAAAAAGCCACTACTGTTAGATGATCCATGATCCTAATGGAATGCAACTGACTGAGTGAGACACCTAACATGCAATGCAGCAAGAGAATTTGATCACTGACGGAGGGATGAAGATACCGACACTAACATTGTGAAATTCCAAATTGCATGTTGGTTTATGTGAAGGGGAAATATATATATTTTTTATTATTATTATCATATGTTTTCATGGTTTTTGAATATCTGTGTTAACTTTACAAAAAAGTTTAGATATCATTTAGATATCTAAACACCAAACAACAACAGAAACATTGAGATTTCCCTTTCACTCAACCTATAACATATTGCATCTCTCTTCATCAATGCTCTTCTTCCATATGCTATGATATCTAAAAACCAAAGAACAACAACATTGAGATTTTTCTTTCACTTAACCTATAACATATTGCATCTGTCTCCATCAATGCTCTTCTTCCATATGCTATCCACCTATGACATTTCCTTTGCAATATTTGGTGCATTTTCTAGTTATAGGTAATTTATAGGCTATAAATGTCTTCATAGTTTCACTTATAATTGAATATTCAATCGAAAATATTGATTCTCTTATACATAACTATTTTTCCATCCACCCACTTTTCATAAATTCCATAACCGTTAGGTAAGGACCTGCAACTTCGATACTGCTTTGCTTGTTTAGTAAAATATTGCTGAGACTTTAATTTATTGAAAGTTGTAGAATTTACAATTTATGAAGTTTCAAGGTCTAGTTTTTAAAAGTATAATTCTTTAAATGGTGCTAGCTCAATGGAAGAGCTCCTAGTTTACAAGCAAAAGGTTGGTGGTTCGATTCCATTGTGCCCTAACATCCATATGGAATGGTGACAATAATTTTTGGTGACAGAGGCTCTTTTGACCATCACCAATGAGCTTTAGTGACATTTTTTGACCCTCACAAAAATATGAAATGGTGATGGTCAACAAATGCCACCATATATACAAATAATTAGTGATAACCCTCAAAGGTCTGTAATCGTAAATTGTTTTTTTTTATATGAAATGGTGATGGTTGCTACCCGTCATTATAGTCATTATTCGTGATGGACCAAGAATGTCACTACAACACCTATACTTCTAGGAATGTAGACTTTGGTGAAGGTCAATGAACATCACCATATATATGCACCAATAGTGACAACCATGAAAGATCCATCACAACAAATCATTTTTGTTCAGATGAAATGGTTATGGTCACTGTCCGTCATTATAATCAATATTCGTGACAGACCTTGAATGTCACCATAACACGTATACTTTTGGTGACACCACCTTTGGTGAGGTTTTGTTTTTTGGTGATTGAGGCTATGGTCTATCACCATTGCTCATATGAATTAGGGATGGTCACTATCCATCATTATAAATAATTATTGGTGATAGACTTTGAATGTCACTACAACACCTATACTTTTGGCGACGCTACCTTTGGTGACGTTCAATTTTTGGTGATGGAGGTTAACCATCATTATAAATCATTATTGGTGATAGACTTTAAATGTCACCACAACACCTATACTTTTGGTAACGCCACCTTTGGTGACATTCATTTTTTGGTGATGAAAGCTCTTTTGACCATCAACAATGAGCTTATAGTGACATTTTTCACTGCTCACCAATGTCCTTTTTTATTGTAGTGATTTTACAAAAAATAAAATTTATCCAAAATAATTTGGATATTTTCAATTAATACAACTCAAAATAGGGAATCTCAAACTAACTATGTGGAAACAACACATAATTAGAGGATGTTGATTGTAACTATTTCCTTGAAATCTAACTCTGTTGATTCTGCTCCTGTCTTCTTTGCAATGCCACCTTAAAATATGCTTTTAGTTTACTCTAGAAGATTGATGAACTTATCCCACTTCTCATTACCTTGACATGAAAACTTGATTACCCTCGTGTAAGCTTCATCAACCTTGGTGTATTTTTCAAAAGTTGGCTTAGTGATAAAAATATGATGAACCTCATGCGAAATAAATAAATCATTTTCTAAACCTTCAAGAAAATGTTTGCCACCAACGATTCCTTTTACTTTAGAAAACTTAAAGTTAACTTTTGCGATGTCATGTAACTTGTACTAGTAATTTTCCTGTGGAATCAATTGGCCATGAGAATCTCTTAAGGATGGGAGTCCTTTTTGCTGAAGGATAGAAAAATTTCAATGTAACCTTTTTATTTGAGTTTATAATTTTTGGCATTTGTTTTCCATCTGCAACATCAAATTTATTTTTGTTAACAACTTTCCGACTTTTAGGACTACATATGTCCTGTCTTCAATCACCATGTCTTCAAGCTCATATTTAGTTTTTGAGTTTAACACTTTGATGATCCTTGTTGCCTCTCATGTTTTGTGGTCCAATTCTTCGCTGATCTATACTATGGCTACTTTTGATTTATGTATCAACTGTTCCCGTTAAAAATAAATTGAATAGATGTCCATAATTTTGAAATGGTTGAATTGATATCAATCCAAATTTTATCCTTGGCTTCTAGTAATGTGTGTGCACTATTTGACTAATCCATATCTTTTTCAAGTTGTTTAGTAAGCTTGAAATTCTTTTGTACTTATGAGATGTATGCATTATCTACCTTAAGTTTATTTTCTTTCATTATTTGGAGTGATGCCTTTCATTTCTCTATTTCAACATTCCTTAATGATAAATCTCCCATATCTTTTGACAACTTTTCAATGGGTTCTTGGCTAGTTGATTCTCTTTGTAATGTAGAAATTCTTGCACTAATTTATTGTCCTTTATCTTTCAATATTTTTTCCACATCTGATTCCACCTTTTGAATCTAAATGCTTTGTTCAACAGTCATACATAGCATATTTTCCTTTTCTTTCTCTAATTTCCCCACATCCGGAGCTTGAGGATTTTCTATTGTTGGTAATTTCAACTTCCTTCTTAATGCTTGAATGTCTGCATTCATGCTCATAATAATTTCTTCATCAACATTAATATCACTAGGATCTAATCCTAATGTGATTACGAGATCTTATAAATCATTTATCTTTGTATCTTTAGTTAATGAGGACATATTTTCTAGTTTAAGTTGAAAATCAATATTGTTTAGAGAAGCTTACAACTTTTACGCTGCCATGGCATAACTTGTTAGAGAGGAATATATCATCTCTCCTGCTTGTTTGTGTAGATCAATTTTATCTATGGGATGAATCCAATTTGTACCAAAATAAAATAGTGAAGTTTTATAATCCTTTTCACTTTTAGGAACTAGAACCTTTGGCTCAAGAAATACGAAATGAAAGTTTCATCTGTCAGGGTCTACCATAGACAAAAAACTAGTTTGGATGGTATAAGACTATTTCCAAAACACAAAATAGGTACAATTATTTAGTGCTTCATTGTTATTCTTAATTTCTTTGAATCTAGAAAAATACTTTGCTAACCTGAAGAGCAGGAAGTAGGTGAATCAATAATTGTTTCTTTAACTTTTCGTAGAGAAAACACATGCTCACTTGATAACTCAATTGTAGTGTATACCTCTCGATACCTGACGTTTAATGATTCTTCCTATGTATTCATTGTCTTTCTTATTTTGAAAAATTTAAATCTTGTTGATTTAGAACATGAACCTGTAGGGGACATATTCTCACTCAGTCTCTTTAACTCTTTTTATTTAAATCCTAGAGTCTCTAGGGATGTTTGACTAGAAAATCACTCTTCAACTTCTTGCAAAGTGTTTTCCTTCGATACTTCTTGATTTTCATACTACTCAGTTTCTGGTTTTGATATATGAGTGTAGGGAGAGGATTTATGTTCAATTCTAATGGATGAAATTACTTTGAGAGGGTAGTAAGACTAGCTAAAACTTAACTTGAATTTCTATTATTTCAATAAATTCTCAACCTCCTTATATGCTACTCTGGTGTTTACTATGAATGGATCAACTTGAGCTTTTAACCTTAATTGGGCTCTTTTCTTCATGGATAAAAAATTAAATTCACACATATTCATCCTTTGCCTTATCAACTCTAAAGAAAAAATCCTCATAGGAACAAATATTTCTAGTTGATATGGTGGCAATTAACAACCATAAACTTTGATTTCTGTAAAATTTTGATATAGGTACCAATCTCCCACCTTTTATTGTTCATTTAGATGTAGAATTATTTTAATTTATGTAGATATCCTTGGATCTGTATCACTATTAAGGAGCCACAATGACATATATAAAAATTTATCTATAAAATAACTAAAATAATACTCTTCTGAATTTCTTCTGAATAATGAAGTCCAGTGGATGAGAGACTGTGACCTTCCCTATGAACCAAGATTTTGAAGTGGAATTTTGAAGCTTTCAGACTAATGATATAAAAATAAATACACCAATATTGGTTGATGCTTTAAATATCCCTCAACATTGAATTTTAGAAACTATTCATGGATGACATATGAAATAAAATGGCTAAAATTAAAAAGGACTGAGGGTTTTTTACCAAATGAATATATTGAGAGAGACCCTAAAATGACCTTGTTAACCCATTGATCAATTTGGTAGACTAAGAGGCAAAAAAACATATAAATAACCTCTCTAGAAATTTCTAGAAATATTGTTGAAGGATATGGTAGATTAGTTCGAGGAAATTCTGAACCCTCGTGCAAAAATGAATTGAAAATATGGGCTCACTGTTAAAAGGTGAGCTTTTGATAAATTTCCATCAAGAAATCAACTACAAATGGGTGAAGGGGATCTTGAGGGTTTACATACAAGGTTTGGAAAATTTATTTTGGTGTTATGGAAAACATAATTTAGTTATTTGGGGAAACTATGGCTCTTTGAATTGGTAGGTAATGACTTTCACGCAAGAAATGAATTTAGGGAAATGATGAGTTTGAGGGAAAATGAATTGGGGTAACATGGATTCCAAGACACTGAATTCTTCATTGACATCTTGAAACCTCTGAAATGCACAATTTTGTAGCTTATAGAGGTCAAATTCACAATTGGTTTCTATGATTTTGAACTAGGTGTCTACCAGGGGCAATTCATCTAGATTAGGGATAGGGGGAGCATTGGGTTTTCGACAGAAACTTTGGATTTACCCTTTTTACTAACCATTCTAAAAGAGAAAAGAGAATTTAAAAAAAATACCTGGTGAACTGCCAACTGATAGAAGTGGTTGTCTGCTGAAATTTTCTTGTTTTCTATCACTGGGAAATTCTTTAGATGTCGTCGAGATGTATAATTTATATGGGATCAGTTTCAGTCCTAGTGAATCTCAGTTGCATTAGACAACTATCAATCCTCTCATACTACGCCCGAGGTGATTTGCTTCAAGCCATAGAGGGCTTTCTTCCACCTGTATATATGAGATTCCCAATCATGAGTCTCAAAATGCTCAGGTTGTTCCAAGCCTGTGGACCTGTTGTATGAGGGGAATGATCCCCTTATAATATTTTCCTTCGGTACATTTCAGACATATACCTTCATGCTTCCTTTTGAATTCAGGCATCCTAGTCACCATCTGACTCATAGATCTCCATTGCTGAGTCAATGGACATGGTCCCCAGTGGACTTCTTGCAACTTGATACAACCTTGAACTCAAAAGTATCTTTAAAAGATCTATTTTCAAACACGTAACTTTGTAACCTTCGACTTCCATTTAGATGGACATCAGGTTCTTCTTGCGATCAGGTACATAGAAGAGATTTTGGGGTTTCATGCATTACCAGTGATTCCTTTAATCATTGAAGATTTCACAGGAATGATTGTTATCTTCATCAAGAGATGTGTCCCTGCCATTCAGACACTCCTTCGCATAACGGCCGAACTTATTTCAACAAGGCATCTGTCTTTCCTTCCACCCTTAGATCCGAACTTCCCAATGAAGGGATCATTAGATGGGCCATCAGAAACTTCTGCTGCACCATTCTGATAACATTCTCTCCTTTGACTTCACCCTAGGTGAATTATGGGGAACCCATTGATCCTTCTGTCTTGTCCCAACTGCCTTTGGTGATTGCTCTTTCACTCCTACTTGGGCATTGTCTTCACCTCAGCTCCGATACCATGTTAAGATTAGCTATGTTCTATGCTAGAGAAATTTATTTAAATTTTCACAGTTAGCAATCACATCAGCATTATGATAAACTACAGATAGAACATAAATATAAAACACAAAAGACAAGCCAAGCCAAGAGGACACAAGATGTGGCGCGAGCCAGGGACAAACCCCACAATGTGTGGGGAAACTCTTTGATCAAATATTCTGTTATCTTCAAAGATCATCAAGGAAAGAGAGAGAAAGTACATTTACAACAGAAGTCAATACTTTAACTTATCTATATCTAGCATAGATCGTTCGTATCATGATGAGATCAGTTGAAGACATTATGCTTGAACTGATTCTCAAGGTGACTCCTTCACCTATCATCGTGTTGCATCTCGTCCATTTGTTGCACCTTACTATGTAGCACCATCTTGCTTGTATCATCATAGTCATGCTGCTCATGATCACTATGCTGCCAATACATCATGTTGTCCATGATCTCATACAACATCATGCTGCCCATTACTAATATGCCCATCATTTTGTTCATCATCATGTTGCCCTTTATGTCCATGTCCTGTTACAGCACCATCATACAACCATCTAATAGCTTTAGATCTCAACAGTCTAATGCATGACAACTTCATATATTATGGTAATAGTTTGAGCCCTCAAATACCCATACGAAATGCTGACTGTGGTGTTATGGCATGCGACCTAACACACAGTCTTCCTGTAGCAGCATAAACAATATACTTGTTCTTTCAATGATATCACAACAGGTTTGTTCCACTGCTCCTTTTAACTCAGCCTTCTAACAAGAAGAAATCACACTCACATAGTTGTAATGGGGATGCTCAAATAGTCCCTTAACGTTGCTGTATTATGGTTCCTTCTACCGTGGCTAGGGCACATGGTTGTACTGCGGTTTGAACAATAGATCTGGTCTCCTTCTTACCAGTGTATCAGGGCCTCCTTATTACAGCGTATAGGGCTGCTGATCAATCCTTCATTTTCTGTGGATAAGGTCTTTTCATAACAGTGGATAAGGCCTCTTCTTTTCCTGTGTATTCATGCCTCCTTTGCTGCATAAAACACTTGACGATTATGTCCCTAGGGCACCCTTAAATGATGTGGTTAGGGCACCCTTAAATGTGGCTAAGTCTCCCCTTTTCGATAGCGTCTTACTTTCCTTTAGAACTACTTGAGGGAGCCTTCTAGGATTGTGTATAACAGGTTGCACAATTGTGTGTTAGGATGGATCCATTTGACTGTGTCCTTTACGTGAACATGACTATGTTGTAGATGTATTAGGGCTTCTTCAATAGTGAATAGATTAATTTCTTTTGATAGTGTTTAAGCCTCTCCTTACTGTGTTTTGGAGGCTTCCTTGACTGTGTAGATGAGGGCTGCTGATTGACCTGTGGCTAGGGCACTTGGGCTCCAATCAGACTGCGGCTATACCATCTTTGACTGCAGTTAGGGTATGGCTAGATCAGCCTCTAGAACAACGTATTCTCCTTTAGATCTCTCTGTCCACAAAACCCAAACAAGTGGAGAGAGATCACGAAAGGTGTGTGTAAAATGTCTTCAAATCCTCTTCTATTTATACCAGAAATGAGGATGATGAATAGACACGTCGGTTGGGCTTCTAGAGCCTACATAAGTGTTGCTCGGCTTGATAATAATTACATAAACAAAATAAATTCATATCTCCATAAATACTTATTGGAATCGGATGATATTTGAATCAATCCTACACCTCTCGACGAGAGGGATCCAATAAAAATATCAGCCGCCATAAATAAGCCGACCCACATGGAGTTTGGCCCTAGTTGCCAATTTAACACTCCCTCTCAACTAGGGAGAACTCCATTCGGTGATCCATAAGTCCGACTGTACTATCTCTGCCATCAGTGCCTTGCACTGCTCTGCCCAACTCTGCTTAGCTCTGCTCTTCTCAGCACTGCTGGATCCACTAGCTCTGCTCTGCTCAGCTCTGTTGGCTCTGCTAACTCTTCTCTGCTCAGCTCTGCAGGCTCTTCTAGATCTGCTCTGCTCAGCTCTGTTGGCTCTGCTAGCTCTGCTCTGGTTAGCTATTCTGGCTCTGTTAGCTCTGCTCTGCTCAACTCAGCTCTACTGAACTATGAGGAAGAAGAATTGATCGAGAATGTCTCATACCATTCTCCACCGACCCAAAGTCAGTCTTAGAGTGCGTACCACTAGTCCCAGACTAGTCTCAACCAACCCGAAGTTAGCGTCATAGTATGTACGACTCTCACTGGTCCCAGACCAGTACTACACTGACACGAAGTCAGTCTCGGAGTATGTACCACTGGTCCCAGACCAGTCTCAGCCAACCCGAAGTCAGCGTCATAGTATGTACAACTCCTACCACTAGTCCCAGACCAGTATCATTGATCCCAGATCAATGGAGGTAATCCTAGCATAGGGAGTACGGTAGATACAATGATGCGTCCATCGGTACTACTATGGTCCCTAGCTTCATTTCCCTGCTCATTGATCAGATGAGAGGTACTTCCCATGAGTCCCAGACTGCATGGGTAGGATGTCTTGACAGGAGAACTAATCAATCCTGTCCTCACAAGAGAACACATCAATCCTG
>APFE031562854.1:0-11233 GCA_000404065.3 Pinus taeda | reverse complement strand
ATGCAAATTGTATCTTTCCTGACCGATACATAGTTGTTGTTAGTAGATTTTACGCTTTTGTTTGCTCTCTTTTGCTTGTGCAGGTATTCATCCGCGAGGATAGCGGGGAATTGTGATCGGCTGGAGTGAAAGAGCGAGAGGAATATCTCTTCGACAAACAAGCGTTGGAATCCAAGTAGGTTATTCTCACCCACTTGTTAATTACAACTAGGAACCTGCGGTGTAGCATTGTTCGATTGTTGCTAGACCCCTGTTGGGCTAGTAGGGATCGCCTCTATCCGTAGAGGGGATTTACCTATACAACAGCTATGAATTCTCCTCTACCTTCTAACCATCCAGACATATTACAATATGTTGGGACTCCAATGCATAGACCGTCAAGTCCAGGTCACATTACACACTTACTTTCGATGACCACCACTGGAAGCATGGCTTCTACCACAAGTGCTACAACCATGCAGACTCCAACATTAGTACAAGGGGGAGGAACTATTTCCATCCCCTCTGCATCTTTATTTGGGTCTTTTTCTAGCACATCCTTAGTTGGGTCTACCTCCATTCCTTCTACGAGTGGAAATTCCCAAGCCAATGCATTTAGTTCTAGATTCTTCCTGTTTGGCACTCATTCACATGGTATTTCGTCAGTTCCATTTAGTGCCTCCACATCCATGATGGGTAGTTTGGCTTCATTTTAGGGTTTTCCTTTTGGAGGTGGTCATATACCACATTCCAACTTGATGATAGGATCTATGCCTTTTTCTTCTACAGGACAAGGCAGCAATCCATGTCAAGGTTGGACTAACCCTACAGTTAGTGGCATAGGAACTAGGAATCCATTTTTCGGCCAACAAGGGAATAGGCCATACTCCACAGTTAGTTCATTTCGAAGTATTACTCGCTTAGCTTCTGCTTGGAATCCTTATCAGGGGTTATCAACTCCTTATAATCCTTTAGGAGGGAGCTTTGCTGGTTATGGAGGATTTTCGGCCAGAGTTGGTCAAACTCTGAGTTTTGCTAGATCACAAGGTTCGCCTTTTGGTTCAACTAGTTCTGCTAGTTACTTTGGGCAGCCAGGTGCCTTTCAAAATCCAAGCCAATCTTTTTAGAACTTTGGGAACCTCGTCTAGTCTGGGTGGAATCCCTAAGGTCCTCCTAGGATTCCTTTTCTGACAACATTGAATTTGCCAGATCTCGTGAAATTAATGAACGATCCAATCAAATACAATCTAGCCTAGCCTCTGAACCCAACCAAACTCCCTTCAGACATTCCAAAGTTCGAGGGGAAGGGCGGTGAAGACCCAGGTAACCATGTAACCACATTCCATTTCTGGTGCTCATCAAGCTCCCTTATTGATGACTCGATTAGGTTGAGACTTTTTCAATGCACCTTAACTGGTAATGCGGTGAAGTGGTATATAGAGTTGCCCAGGGGAAACTTTACATATTTCATCGACTTGGCAAATATTTTCCTAAATCGTTTCCAGTTTCCCATTCGTTATGATGCCTAAACTGAACTTCTAGCCAATTTTAGTCAGGATACGACAACTCACATTTCTGATCATATTCAGGAATGAAGATGGATAAAGAGGCTCATTAAAGCCAAAATTCCTCTAGAATACTGTCTCAAATTTTTTTTAAAATTCTTACAACCTGAAATCTCTAAGGATGTCTCTTTGTCTGGAGTTTATTATGACCAGCAAGCTATTTCTAGAGCCCAGCAGTTAGAATTGATTTATTCTCAGTTTGGGATTCTACAAAAAATCTTGCTAGATGGTTCTGGGACTAAGGTTGATATAGCCAAGTCAAAGCTAGGTCCCCATGCGGACGGTATCGTTGGATCTGTAGACATAAATGCGGTGAACCTGTTAAGCCAATTGTAGTAGTTGTCTTTACAAACTGCTCCTAACAATCAGGTCACATTGTCTAACCCTTTGTCTTCTCAACCCTCTTCTGTCATTGCCATCCAATCTTCCAACCCCAAAGGAAATCAAAATTCCAATGGGAAAAAGAAAGGACGAGGTAAGAAAAAGAGTCAAGATGGGAAGAATGACGTAAATAAACCTGGAAATAATGCTGGTGGTGGTGGAAATGAGTCTAAAAAGAAAGTCAAGTTTCCATGTAAGCTATGCAGTGGAGACCATTTAACTCATCTCTACCCAAAGATTCAAGGCACTCAGCACTTGTTATGGCAGCAAGGGACTTCTGACTCTCAAGTTGTGTTAACCAACCCTTTTCCCGAAGGGCAGCAAATGCTTGTTGGCATGAGTTCAATTCTTGGTACCTCTACAAGGGGCAACCAGGAAGGGGAGAAATCATCAAATGTTTTCATGATGGGTTCTAACATTCATGTGGCCACTTAGTCGCATGATTATAGTGAAACTGAAACATCCAAGGAAAAAACTGCTCCCGGAAATACTGACCTTCATATTGAGCGACTCCCTATCGAGACTATACCATGGATACCAGAAGGTTCCACTAAACATGTGACCATCAATCCTAATGCTAGGGCCACCCAGAACTACTCCATTGTTGAGGATTTGGCTCAGAGTCGATGCGCTATGTCCACTTTAAAGGTTCTCCAGTCATGTCTAGCTCAACAAAGTGCTTTGCTTTTGACAATAGGGACAGTTGATCCCAACAACTCTTTAGTGCTCACTTTCGACATGCTTAATGTCAAAAGGTGACTCCCTCATCACATGGCTTTTCAAATAAAGTCTACATATTGAAAAAATTAACATTTTTCGCACCGTTATTGATGAAGGAGCTTCCACGTGCATCATGTTGATGTCATGCTGGAAGGCCATTGGATCGCCTTCGGTTGTTCCTTCACCTACCCTCCTAATTGCATTTGATGGGAATTCTCATAAGCTGAATGGGATTATCCCAACCTTTCACATATGTGTTGGGCAGAAAGTTATCAATATCGAAGTAGAAGTCATTGATGCTAGCCTAGATTACAATCTCCTCTTAGGAAGGAACTGGGTATATGAAATGGATGTCGTTGTTTCGACTCTGTTTTGTGTCATTTGCTTTCCTCATGAGGGGAAAATCATCAAGGTTGATCAATTGGATTATTCTCCAGTTGATCCTTGAGCAAATTCGGATTCTACTATTCCTTTAGTGGATAAACCTCGTCTGCCTACTGAGAATCTAAGAGTTGGGATGTATTCTTCATTGATGGGTACGTTTTATTTTCCCTCTACTATCACTAGAATTAATGTCGGTTCATCATCCAAGGAGTCTTCACGGGAAGAGTTCTTCCAAACGCATTATTTTTCAGACACTTGGACCTTGCCTTCACCTACGACCACATTAGTTGAAGGACAGGCTGGTGGAATGGCATTTCCTATGTCTACATCAAAGCTTAAATATCAGTCTATCATCAACTCTGTAGACAACCATTCTACTCCTTTCTCCGAAGAGGAGCTAGATGGTGATGTGGCCCTCGCTTGGACACTTGATTCTACCTCTGCTATGGAATTCTTAGACATGGTTTTACCATCCAAGTAAGCAATCCTATAAGTAATGATGGGTGTAGATCGACCTTGGAAAACTTACACCATCATTCATACTTTCTTCCTCCATTGCAGGAAGTAAAATCTAGGTTCTCTGAGCTCTTTACTAGTGATGTTTGTACAATATCAAACCCTTTGGCTCCATCACACTTTTGTGCTGAACGTAATATGTCCATGATTTCGAAAATGATATCTATAAACATCTCTAGGAACCCTAACATGATCGAGAATCTCTTCATCAGAGCCGAATCTTCTCCTCAATAAAATCAAATTTACATCGACCTTTTTAAGGAGATTCGAGATGTATTTGCTTGGTCCTATGAAGAAATGCCTGGAATTGATCCATCCATAGTTCAACATGAGATCAAGACATATGAAAACACCAAGATGATTCATTAAAATCTTTGGCCAGTTAATCCTAGGAAAGTAGCAGTCATTAAAGCTGAGGTAGAGAAGCTGCTTAAGGAAGGTTTTATATACCCTATTCCTCTTATGGATTGGGTTTCTAATCTAGTCCCTGTGGATAAAAAGCAAGGAAGAATCTGAGTATGGATTGACTTTAGGACCTAAACAAAGCTTTTCCTAAAGACATTTATCCCACACCTTTTATTGATCAGATTATTGATGAGTGTGTGGGTAATGAGATTTTCTCCTTCATGGATGATTTTTCCGATTATAATCAGATCTCTGTCCATCCTAAAGATCAACATAAGAAAACTTTTATATGACCCTGGGGTACCTTTGCATACAGAAAGATTCCTTTTGGTCTCAAAAATTTTGGATCTACCTTCTAGCGGGCCATGTCATACACTTTCAACGACATTAAACATATCATCGAAGCATACTTAGACGATCTAGCTGCTTGTTCTCGAAATAGAACTGATCATCCTAGTCACCTTCGATTGTTTTTTGAGTGATGTCAATTTTACAAAATCTAGTTGAATCCCAATAAGTGTGTTTTCATGGTTATATCTAGTCAGTTATTAGGGTTCATTGTGTCAAATGAAGGGATTCAAGTTGATCCCTTCAAGGTAGAGGCAATAATTCAATTTCCTCCCCCATCCTCAATTCGACAACTTCAAAGTCTTCAAGGGAAGGCTAATTTCTTAAGAAGGTTTATAGCAAATTATGCCGAGATCACTAAAGGGTTTATGTGTTTGCTATGAAAAGGAGTTCCATATGTATGGAACAACTTCGCGCAGTAGTCATTCGATGCCTTGAAAAAGGCATTAGTCTCTGCCCCGCTTTTGAGTCCACCGGATTATGGTAGGGATTTCCTTTTATATCTCGCTACTGCAGAATCAACCATAGGTATGGGTCTCGTTCAAGAAGATGATGCTCTCATGGAGCATGTGATTTATTATTTGAGGTGAGGCTTGATAGGTCCTGAACTTCGCTATTCTCTTGTTAATAAGTTGGCTATGGCAGCTGTGCATGTTGTCCAGTGGCTCTGCCATTATATCTTGCTACGCAAAACTTTTGTCTTAGTAGTGATCAATCCATTCCAATTTGTCCTCCGAAAGCGAGTTATTAGGGGAAAATATAATCGATGGATAGTCATTTTATAAGAATTCGATATCAAGTTCTTGTTCGTCAAGTCTAAGAAATCTATGGTTTTTGCAGAGTTAATTTATGAGCTGCCTTCTGCAGAGGATACTGTTTACGAGGAGAGTTTTCTTGATGAACATTTATTCCTCATCTCTTTACTCGACCCTTGGTACGAAGATATCATTGTCCATCTCCAGACTTCGAAGTTTCCCTCTACTTTCTCTAAGGAGGAACACCAAAAATTACGTCACCTGGCCAAGAACTATGTCATCATTGATGATACGCTATATCGTTGAGGGGTTGATTTAATCCTTCGACGTTTTTTAACCATAGAGGAAGTAGAGTCGGTGCTCAATGATTACCACAGTGGAGCTTGTGGTGGTCATCATTCAGGGCTTGCTATAGCCCACCGTATCTTGTGTGCCGACTATTTTTGGCCTTCGCTCTTCGAAGATTATGTTGAAGTGGTCAAATGCTGTCACCCCTGTCAAGTTTATACTTGAAATATGTGTGCACATCCAGCTCCTCTTTTTCCCATTGTCATTGTCCGTCCTTTTACTAAGTGGGGTATTGATTTTATAACTTGTAATCCGCCTTCAGCAATGAATCACAAGTAAATTATCATGGTCGTAGACTACTTCAGGAAGTGAGCTGAGGCCATGCCCACTTATAAAAATTATAATCAGATTATCTCAAGGTTTGGTATCCCCAGAGAGATTGTCACTGACCATGGCAGTCATTTCCAGAACCAACTAATGTCTGAATTGGCTCTTAAATTAGGTTTCCAACAGGAGCACTCATCTCCATATTATCCTCAGGGTAATGGGCAGGTTGAGGTAGTGAACAAAACCCTTAAGATGATCTTGCAAAGGTCGATCAACAAAAATCGATCCAATTGGAATCTTATGTTGTATTCGGCTCTTTGGGCATACTGAACCTCCGTAAAGACTGCTACAGGTTTTACACCTTTTTAGTTAGTTTATGGGATGGAATCTATCTTTCCTATTGAATGTGAAATTCCATCTCTTAAGTTAGCTATTGATCTCCTTCCAGAGACCTCTAGTCTCAAAGAGCACCTCCTTCATTTAGAACATCTCGATGAGTAGCGTCGAGATGCTGCCACAATCAATGAGGCTCATAAGAAAAGGGTTAAAACTCAATACGATAAAGCTATCCATCCTCGAGTCTTTTTTGAAGGTGACCTTGTCTTGGTCTATGACCAAGATAAGGATTCCTTGGGGGAATTCAAGTTCAAGCCTATGTGGTATGGTCCCTTTATAATTAAACTAGTTTTAGAAAAAGAGGTGTATGAGTTAATCAATTTTGAAGGAAACAAATTGGAAGAGCCCCGAAACAGGCTCTACCTCAAGAAGTACTTTACTTAAGTAGTAGCTAGGCAATGGCTTCTTTGTAAATTTTGTATGTTTGTACATATCTCATTGGGAGTTTTTGATATCGACACGTTTTTGTCTACTGTGGCAGGTGTTGATGGATGACTCGATCTATTTTGGATTTGCCGATGGTTCTAGTCGGCACACTCGGAACCTCGCTTCTACAGCTTGGGTAATCTACTATCCAACTGGTCAGTTGATAGTGTAAAGGGGAGTATGCATTGGTCCCGCTTCAAATAATATGGCTGAGTATACTACCACCATTAACTTACTATCCGAAGCAATTTCTTATGAAATCAATCCATTGGTAGTCTATCTTGATTCACAATTGATAGTGTCACAATTGAATAAAATTTATCGAGTAAGGGATCCAAGTTTATATCGCCAATATTTAAGAGTGAGGTTGTTGGAAAGATCATTTACTTACATTAATTATTTGCACATTCTAAGATCTCATAATTGGTTAGTTGATTCTATCGCTAATAAGCTTTAGACTGGCACATCATTCATTCATCACAATAAAATCAAGCATCAAAAAGTTGAAACTGTATATATATATATATAGATAATATCCCAAGTGTACATAAGTGTGTCCAAAATAATATACAAAAATTGGGACTCGAATTCCCATAATCATGTCCAGTACATCTAATGCCCCAGCTCAAGATGAGCGGCTAAGTATGTGACTACTGCTTTGGCCACACGCCTAAGAGTGCGAACCCAGTCTTGTGGCATGCCAACCACATGATGCTATATGTCTATAGGGATATCCTCTATAGCCTCCATCGATACTCGGTGAGTTAGTCTCACCAAGTGTCGTTGAACTATGTGTAGAACTTGCTCTGTGTCCGCAACCACCTCTTTGGCACCTTGGCCACAACGTCCATGCCGTGGGAACCCATCTGGTTGTACTGGCCCAATATCTGGAACATGATCATCATATTATTCATTTGAATCCTATCAAAAATATTTTTCAAAATTCATTATTATATTTGAAAAATCATAAAAAAAATCATAAAATCATAAAATTAAAAACATTTGTTACCTATATCTCCCCATGTTGTAGTTTGTGGTAAAGCTAGATCAGGGTCTCCTCGAAAGTCCATCCCAGGATAGGGGTAGTTGTCTACGATGATGATCTTCTAAGAAGAAGTCATCGTCGAAAGCAGTTTGTGGAATGTCCCTCTCTCCTAGTCATTTCATCAAGTGGGCCCATTCATGGATCTCGTGGGGTGCTGATTGAAATTGATGCTCTAGGACAGAGTGTTCGGACCTTGTCAAAAAAGAAAGAGCACAAAATTGTTCCATACCCAAAGTTTTTGGTCTAACCCTTCTTAATAGAAGTAAGATCGCTCTTCAGGTTGGCAAGAAGAAGAGTACACCAATCAAAAATGGTGATGAGACAGTCTACTACCAAGCTCATGGCTAACGGTGAAGCTTGGTGTAAGGAAGTTGATTCGTTCACTCTAGCTATAGTGAACAAGATGATCGTCAATGATAAAATCTCCACATGCTTGATTGGAATTTGACTTCCAATCTTTTCTGGATGACCCAAGAAATACATATGCACGTAGTCCTTGATAGAGAGACTGCCTTGTGATATTCCCATGGAAGGTACTACTTCTCCCCTCTAGGAAATGCCTGTGATGAAATAAATATCCTCAACCTCTATCTTGAGTGCCTTTTGATCAATCATAAATGAGTCATCCTTGATGCTCCAGTAGTGAATGAGCATTTCGAGCAGGCGAGTGTTTGCTTTCATGTTTGGCATTTTAAAGAACTTTAGCAAATTGCATCCTCTTAAGGCATCCAGGGCATTAGGATCATTCATAACCTCAACATCCACTAAGGCATGCTCTCTTTCTCTCCAAGTGACTGGCATCCTAAAGAAAAAACCAATTTGCACTGTTAGATTTTAGTTTTAAAATTTTTGCGGCATATATGCGGGTCTGTTTCATACACAATTGTGTATAGGGCCCGCGTATATGCGGGTTTCATATACCCAATCCGCGTAAACACCGCGACAAAATTTATAATTCAATGGTGAAACTTTAATTAAAAATTCTAAAACCAATCACAAATGAATGCAAGATAAGTTTAAGGGTTACCTGGTGATTTTGGGAAGATTTGAATGGTCGAATTTGGTATATGGCAATGTTTTCTCCTTTTTCTCCACTCCTTTGCTCTCAAATCAAACGGTGATAATGGTGAGTCGAAAAACTATTTTACAAGATTTGAAATTGTAAAAAAATTTCAAAACTTGATTTTGTTTTGTCTCATGTAACTTTTAACTTGGGGGCTTGGAATGTCAAGAATGGTTTGATTTTCAGGACATTTTGGATGCTTTTTCAACAGTTTTGAGACAATTCCATTACTGTTGGCCCATCATGGCAGGTATCATTTTCTCACTGACATACAGGTTAGGGAAGCCAATTTTTCCATTGCATTATGCATACTAGCCTCCATTTGTCGATACACTTGCCATAGGGTTGATCCCATCGTGTTATGGTTTATAAACCACCTTCAATCACCGATTTTTAAATCATGACATGATGGTAGAGCCATCCCTTTCATGGGCATCGTAGTTAGCACGTCACTAACATTTTTTGCCCATGCTGCTTTGATTTGAGTAGGCTCAGGAGTCCTTTGTAGTCCTGCAATGACTTATGCAATGAAGACTCATTCCTCTTTGCTTCTTCGCTTCATTCTGGCCTTATACCCTAGAGGCTCTTTTGTGTTGAGTTGTACTACTGCATTGCATTTTAATCGTTTGCACCTTTTGGCCTTGAGCCGACTTCACTTGGACTCGTGTTTAAGCCCACTTTTGACCATGACGATTGTAAAATCAAACTTGCATTCCCTTGACTTCTGCAACTTAACACATCTTGGCCCATGGAAGGAACACACCTTTGAGTGTCTTTGACCAGTTTTCACCTCCCTGCATTGAGCATAGGATTGTTTCAATCCCAAGAAGTAGATCATCTGTTTCACCAACACTCATTCTTTCCACTATACTATAGCATTCTTTTATTTTTTTCCAGCTTAAAGAAAAAGACAAAAAAAATTATATATTCCAAAAAGAGCGGGAACGGGACAATATGTCCACTTATTGTTGGCAGCTAAAGCTAGTCGTGTCACCCTTGAACAAAGCACTCAAAACAAAGTCTCCTCCATTTGGGTGGGATTTAGTTTGACTTAGGTACGCCTTAACCTTTTTATTGAGTCAGTTCTCTCTCAATTGGTTATCTCTTCCAATCATATGGAGGGTTCGTTTGTGCTTCCTGCATGACAAACTTATATAGAGTCATCATATGCTTCCATATAGTCACATTGGGTCATGCTTTTGTTCAAGGGAAGTTAGGTTGAGTCCACCTCTCTACGGTGTCTCTTGACTCATTTTTCAGTCAGCCATCCCTAGTTGTCAGTGTTTTGTCTATCATCACTTCAGTTATATTGGTCCTTTACTCGTGTCGGTTTGAGAAGGTCTCCATTGACTTCTTGCTGGCAAGTCTTGTCCTTATCAATGATGACATATTGCTCTGAGGACAAGCCTAGAGCCACATTCTGACCCTATTTTCATTATTGATAGGTCACCTTGTGCTCATAATCGATTAGTCTCATGGGTCTTTGACTGAGTGCTTTCCCTTGTGTTCAACATCAGCTTACACTATCACACATTAGGATTCGTGCGGTACCTTGGTTTCCATTTGACCTTATTGGTGGATACCTCACCTCTGTGTCAGCTTTCATTATTGGTTGGTTTAGAGGGTTTCTGTCGTGCGCTAGCCACATCTTGTGTATGCCGGAAATGTGCTTCGGTCAGGTTACTACATCTTTTTCATCTGATTCCTTCCACATTATTGGCCTACAGGTTACACTCACACTAGATTGATGAAAGATTCCTTAATGCCTTCCTTCTAGTGGATCTTTCCTTATCGACTACAACTCATTGCTCCAGGAAAAGATCTAGAGTCCATTTGGCAGTACCTTGGTGTTGAGGGGTTTTATCCCCTAGGGATTTTGGGTGGAACCCTAGCAGACTGAAAGTTGTCTAAACAAAGAAACATGCATACACACAGCCATTATGCTAGTAAAAGCTAATTCTAAAGTAAGAAGCACGTACCTCAGGTCCTATGTTCGGGTAGTTCCTCAAGGGTCCAAACCCTTCTTCACGTCCTTTTCACTCCTTTGCCCTGCAAAACCAACAATTCCAAAGAATGCAACAGTATATGGACAAATATTTATACAAAAATCATCTTTATGTTATACAAGAAGGAAGTTAGTTATGAACTTTTAAACATCCATTCATCCATGAAATTCAAACATGAACATCATAAACATAAAGAAGAAGCATATCGGGAATCAAGACGTGTTTCTTTATTATAGACAAATAGAAAGTACAAAAAGAGTAATATCACCTGAGAAACCTTTGCAAGCTCCAAGCACAACCTCCTTCTAGATCCGTCCCACCTCAAGCCTCTAGCATATCTCCTTCCAAGACTCACTCCATGATGCCATAACTAAGGGATGAACATCAAATCACAAGGAAACAAGGGTTTTCTGTACAAATGGGGGAAGTGCAGAAGGCACAAGGGTCTTCAGACCTGGTCAGGGTAAAATCTCAGTATAATAACCTTTCTCTCTCTTCTCTCCTCCCTTAGGGCTTCCCTTTGATGTCTTTTTATACCAATTCCAAAGTAGTTTTTTAGTTAGGAATTGGTTGGGAACAGTTGAGGCCACGGGCACTAACAGGTGATCACCAGGTAAAACCCGCGATCT
>APFE031562832.1:0-11528 GCA_000404065.3 Pinus taeda | reverse complement strand
AGGTGGCGAGGTGGCATGAAAGAGAGAATGACTCTCATGCAGCAGAACACGACCGCTCCTATCTTCGTGTTCTGGGCCGTTAAAAATATCTTAAAATATTAAAAATATATTTGTATATTTAAGAGTGTTTTAAATAATATAATATGAAATAATCACAATTTAAGTTTTATTAGTGGAAATCTGTCTGACATGACTAAACTCAGAGAGAGCGAGGCCGCTAAAGACATGGAGCCTATCAGTCACGACATTGTGGACAGACTCTTGCCCCACTATGTGCAATGGACAAATGATTATGGTATGTCCATTTTGCCACTACTAGTTGAGAATTCTACTAGTTCTGCAACAACTTTTGTCAAGCTTTCTAAGGAGGATGAAATCTTTCCATATTTTCTTAAATTTTACCTGGGTAACCGAGTTACCATTCCTTCGTGCAGTTCTGAAATTATATCTATATATATATCCCTCAGGTCACTTTCATCAATCTATATCCCTCAGGTCACTTTCATCGATTCAGTGTATACTAATTATAATGTATACTAATTATTAACTAATTGAAGCAGACCCCGGCAGGGACTACCGCCACGGCAGTGGCTCCCTTGTTTTTATAAATAACGTAACATATAAATCATGTCCATGTTATTCATATATATAATTGTGCGTGTTATTTACATTATCTTATCAAACACACAAATATATAATTGTATGTGTTTGTACATGTTATATATATATAAATAAATTATTCCTGTTATGTTATTAAATACTTTCCTTTATAATCAATCGTATGATTATTTTAAATAAATAACCTATTATTTTTAAAAATAACGTAACACATAAATCATGTCCATGTTATTCATATATATAATTATACATGTTATTCATATTATGTTATTAAATACCTTCCTTTATAATCAATGGTATCTAATTAGGATTATTTTAAATAAATAACCTATTATTTTAAAAAAATAACGTAACATATCAATCATGTCCATGTTATTCATATATATAATTGTGCGTGTTATTTACATTATCTTATTAAACACCTTCCTTTTTATAATCAATCATATCGAATTAGGATTATTTCAAATAAATAACCTATTATTCTTAAAAAATAACATAACATATAAATCATTTCTAGACCACTTTATATAACTAGAACATGTCAAGCACCTTCAATAAAATGTGCGTGACATGTTCTTGTGATTTTTATGTATTAAATATAAATTTTTAATAATAAAATGTCACTAGCGAAAGAGCATCCACACTAGGCATCTAAAGTCTAGCTTATATAATTAATCATAAGTTTTGAAATATATATTTTTTAAACACGTTTATAGTCCAACTTACATAATTAATCGTATTTTTTTTTTTAATATGTTTACGTGTTTGCTGTGACCCTCTTCTAATTAATATAAGTTTTTAATGAATAACATGATGGTTAGCAAATCTGCTAACAACCATTGACGATCATTTCTTACTCACAGAAAATGGGTTTCAGAATCAATTAGAAATATTTCGATCCTGCCTTGAGCATGGATAAGGTGAGACGGGGGTTACATTGATGTATATTGCCAGAGTTATAACGGTGATTTATTCTTACAATGTCTACGCAAAGGTATAAGTTCAATATAATGGGTATTCTTATTTAGAGGTAATTTTTTTATGATGTGTTTTTAGTTATTTTTTCTATAATATATGATATTTATTTTTACTACTCTTTTAAATATTAAATATCATATATGCTTTTTATGGACTTTTTTGGGTAAGGATAGAATTTGTTTTTAATGTAAATTTTGTGTTTGCTCTATAAAGTGATGCAGGAGCATCCAGCTCTGAGGAGACAGAAGGAGGTTGACATTCTCAGGGAGGGACCAGAACACACAGTCATTTATGCATAAGCTGGACAAGTGTTAAAAACTTGTCAGTTATTTTATTTTATTTACTTGCTTTGTATTCAGAAGGTGATAGGATTAGGTCAATTAAACTTATGCACTGTTTTTTTTTTTAGGAATTAGTAACAGAAAAATAAATGGTAGTTAATTAGCTTCTTTAAAAAAAAAACATTTGTTAAGGACAGTTAGAAACTGATAAACAGTTACCCAATCTGTTGGGCAATTCTACTTGAAAAAGAACAGTTATGTTTCAGGAGGTTAAAAGCAGAAAGATAATCATTGTAAGGGATTCCTCTCAAGCGAGAAAAAAGAAGAGACAGTCATTTTCAAAATTGACATTCTTATTTTTATTTTCGTTTTTTAATCATCACTATACCAATCGATTTCATGCATCATATTATAGTTTCTGTACAACCAAATTATATTGAAATACAAGACAGATAAACTCTACAAGGGGAGTAGACGTGGCAGTTATAATATTTTCCGACAGAGAACATAAGAGGTTGTGCACACAGGCCAACACACAGGCAAATTCATAAGAGTAGCGGACGCTATCGGTTAAATCATTTCCAGACATAGAGAACAAAAGACTGTGCATATGGACAGAAAACCACAGGTAATTCGTAAGAACCCTCCAATTATTTAAGAGCAGAGTAAAGTGCCATAATGAAACAAGCATGTTATTGTATCATTTCATCAAACTGTGTAAATAATTATATACAGTTCAGAGCGTTCCATAACAAGCACATTATTAAAACCCAGAACTTAAAAACAAAACCCAAAACCCCGAAGTTGAGTTCGAACAGGTAAATGATACAAATAGACAGAGATTAAAGAATTGCCACAGCAATAAAACACCGAGTAGAAACAACGCGAATAAGCGTTCCATAATCAAACAATAAGGCACAGGACGAGGGTTTCGAAATAACGAATACCCATCTCACCGAACGACTGAATAATGACATACCAGGCGAGGGTTTAATGTAACCAGAGGCCCAAGCCACAAGACGAGAGGTCCAACAGTCGAATCATTTACATTACAAGACGGAAACCCCAAAATAAAGAACCAGCGTACAGGAGAAGAGAACTACTCCGTCAAAGAAAGAAACCCAACAAATTCACCGCGCAGGGGACAACCAGGACCAAAAGAAGTTTATAGAACCACTAAAGATATGCAAATGTGGAAGGACGCTACCCGTAGAGTGAGAACTGGTAAATGCAAGTGATTGTTGAGACGTTGAAGAACATTGAGCCACATCTACCAACAGTATCGAGCCACCTACAGATAAAGAGAACGAATTAATATGAAGTTACAGGCATAAATAAACGATTAAAAGCAAACAATTGAAGGAGATTGAGGCGAGAGTTTACCTGGAGCCGAGAAGGCATGGTTGAGGGGACGAGCAACCGCTAGAGCCTAAAGACCAGTGGCAACATGCGTTAGGGCCGGAGAGATAAAGGGCCAAACAGTTTAAAAAGAACCAGAAATTATCTTGTAGCCGAGGCCGAAGCACGTTAACCTGGAGGACGACCTGTAATGAAACGATTTCAGTATTTAAACGAACAGAGATAACACGGGAACAGACAAAAACACCTATCCAACGAACAGCAAGCCAAGACTGTAACTGTACAGAGCTGAGGGTGTCTTTGCGAGCTACTGAACCCTACCTCCATGGTGTTAGAGAACAAGGAGCATCCATAGAAATCCGTGTTGACAACCAAAACCATAGAGGAACGAAACCCCCACAGAGCAGAGCGGAACTCGAATGATGAAAAGTGCAAAGTGACAAATGAACAGGTTGACAAAAGGGCTCGGGGTCATATAGGAGTAAACCGGCGGATAGAGGTTACCAACCGATGGAACCAGTCATAACCCTAATCCACATATCAATGCATGTACCAGCGTAATAAAGTCAACCATAAATACTTGCAGGACGCCAAGTCCCATCAACAGAAGATATTTCGAAATCGGCGGGAGGCCATCAAAAGTGGTATCAGAGCTAGTTTCTTGAGTTAGAACTACTGGAACAGGTGGAAGGTGAAGGCGAAGGAAGAGGAAGAGGGAGGAAGAGGAAGAGGAAGAGGACGAGTAGTCCGTAGGGTAGTAGATGATGGACTTCGAGAGGAGATTCAAGTTTTGCGTGAAAGATTGGCAGTGGTGGAGGCTGGGGGAAGGAGAGACCCAGCAGATGACAGTGATGAAGAATTAGCTGAACCAGAGGATGAGTTTGAAGGAGTAACACCAGAACTTAGGTTGTTGAAGTCAGTTTTGTTGTCCAGTCATAAGCCAAGGCATGAGTTACCTACTTATGATGGGAGTTTGTCTGCAGATGTGTTATTAGATTGGCTGAGTGAGTTAAGTAAAATTTTTGAGTTTGAGAACCTTAGTGAGGGAAAAACAAGTGAATTTGCCACCACCAGCTGAAAGGACTTGCGTCCTTATGGTGGGACAAACGTTTCAGCGGAATGGGAAAGACTTACACAAACGCTATCAAGAAGTGGGCTAGACATGAGAAGCAACTGAAGGAGAGATTCCTACGAAGATTCCTCATGTTGTACAGGCAGGTACAGAACCTGAAGCAAAGAGGAATGACTGTTAGGGAGTTTACAGAGGAATTTTATAAGTTGAATTTACGAGCAGGGTATGTGGAAGATACCTCAGAAAAAACAGCAGAATGAGTAAGAGCGTGGGGGTGAACGAACGGCACTCAGCCGAAAACGCAGAGATCCCTTTAGTTACAAGAAGGCTATATGCACTTGTTAAGACACCTGTGGCCATATGGACCAGGTGGAAAGACTTAAGAGAGATCTGGAGGACTCATGCTATGGATAAACCGAGGATCTAGCCATAAATTCATATCCATAGCTAAGCCGAAGACTGTTAGGGGGAAACTGGTAGTGTTTCTAGATAAATTTTAGAGCAAGTTGCAAAATCGTAAGTTTTAAGTATAGTTATTTCAACAATCATAATAATACTTTGCTTCCAGCAAAAGATTATCATATTTTGTTTGAACAATTGAAAGTAAACAAAAGAGACTGGAACATTTCTTTCATAACCAGGAAAGTGGAATTGTAGTAACGAGATGTGGTTAACTGGAAGATTTGACTAATACTGAATTTATTGGCTGACCCTCAGTAGTCATATGTTTACGGTGAGGTACCCTGTATGACAACATGAAAGCAAAGTAGATACGACCAATGCCTCAATAGGGCCCTTGAGCACCCTAATGGGTCAACCATGGGTTAGGGTCTTAAAAATAGTATGTGTCATATAGCGAATGGGCTTTCTCAATCAAACAGAGTATGAACAAGAACTCTGGGAACTCATAAACTTCATTATCAAGCATAGTTGAGTCCTCATAGTCGCGTGTAAATACAACAGAATAGTAAAACACTGATAATAATAAATAAAGCACAATTCTACACTGAAACTATCCAATATTTCTCAAATAAAAACCTGAACGCATATAGAATAATGAGTATAAGAGTCTACCATTCATTCTGGGGTAGAACCAAATGTAGTGCAAAGCAAATTAGATGAGTACGGATACAAGTGTATACTTTACTGAGAAAAATTTAACACACATGGACCGGCCAAAGCAAGGGGTAGCTGGCCATAGCATAATCTCAGAGAACCAAGAGACTTGTAACAAAGTTTTTTTTTTTTAATTCTTATATCCTTTAATATAACAAGCCAAAGGAAAGAGCCGCAGAGCTAGGCCAATATGAGAGTCTCTAAATCCTCAATACACAAGTACAGGGAACCGATTAATCTACCCTAAACATAACCATAAGCCGAAGCTAAATCGGCACTGCTACTATTACAAAAACCTCAATCTGGGTAGAGGAGCCGCCAAATCTTGGAAACAAAACAGACTACAAAAAAATACAATAACAGAATACATGTAGACAGAAGCCCTCACTAGGCAGCAAACTGGGAAGCACCTCCATAACAGAAAGAGAACTCGGATGAAATCCATTCCAAAAGGGAGCAAACAATTAACTTGGCGAGAGGGAAAACGTGTATGAAGCCGTTGAAATCGGCAAACCCATTAGCTATCACAACCCTGATATCAAGAAAGGGTTTGAGATATGTACTTACCTGGATAAATTGAGCGCCATGCCTGGAGTAGAAGTTGTTCCACCCTCATAACCTTCGGCGCTTGATATTCAAGGTACTGCTCGGCCTATCACAAGGAAATTGGAATTAGAGTTCATCATTAAAAAAAGAAAGGCAGAACCATGTTGTAGCTAGTAAACCAAATAGAAAAATATTTGACCTGCTAGGAAAAAGGCTCCTGAGATCCGTGGGGTGGAAGGCGCTAGGTTCGCCCCTATAAGATGGAACATGAAGAACCTTTGGCCTGCAAACTCGTGAATAGAAGGAATTCTCTGGAAGCCAGTTCCAAATTGCATCGAATGAGAGCCAAAACCCGTAAGCGCCATATTGAAAAGTCACCCGGAGTAATTCTAGCCATTCGATGGAAGGGAGAGTGTTCCCTCCATCGATTCAATCAGGAATCCTGAGAACGAGGTACCACTACTGCAAACATTAATTCTGCAGCACCGCCAAGAGTTACCAACTAAGATTGTATGTGGTTGAATTCGAGGTGCGCTTAGCCATCACGCTCCCGGGTGAGTTACCAATAAATGCAGAATGGGGAAGTTCTGTCACCGTACCCATTAACACCCAGATGAATGTAGTGTAAACAGACCCGTATGTGGAAGTGTTGGAGTGATATGTATAGCTAATAGAGAATGGGTTGAAAACAATAAATAGACACCTTGGGAAATTCGTAAGATAAACTTAGCCATTTTTTTTTTACTATTTTCACCTTGGTTATGTGGAGGTATGACACATGAGGACATATGTCATTGGTGTAGTTTGCGACAATTGTCACCCAAAAAGAGAAAGAGTAGACGATAGTGCAGGTGACAGTTCTTGGCGTAGTTTGAGGCAACTGTCACCCAAAAGGAAAAAGAGTAGACTATAGTGCAGGTGAACAGTTCTAGTGAATAGTTTTAAAGGAAACACGTTTGTTGTAAATATAAAAATAAAAACATGAATTTAATCATAATCAAATTGCATTAATCTCAAATTCATAATCAAATTGTATTAATTTCAATTTTAAATATACAGTTTATGGGGTTTTGGATAGAGAGTGAGAGGGTGTTTTGTTAAGAGTCAAGACACTTTTAATATAAAGTGACCAATTTAATTCCTCTCGTTAATCCAAGTTATATATTAGACATATGAAAATGTAGTTTTCCCAAACTTATATATCCATATATAAAACTTTAAAAAAATCATATTAGTAGAGATTCAATTTTTTTTTTATTAAAACTAAACTTAAAAAACGTATATATTTACCCTTTTCAAGTCTAATTTAAAATTAATCTATTAATATTTGAATTTTCTTTATATTTATAAAAAAATTACTTAATATTTTTTTCAAATATTTTATTATTTAGTTGATAGAAAATAAAAAAATATTTTATATCAAGTATTTATTTATTATAATTAAATAATTTTTTAAAATTATTTTTTGAATTAAATATTTATCCTTAATACTATTTATTTTTTTAAATTATTTTTATCAAACACACAAATATATAATTGTATGTGTTTGTACATGTTATATATATATAAATAAATTATTCCTGTTATGTTATTAAATACTTTCCTTTATAATCAATCGTATGATTATTTTAAATAAATAACTATTATTTTTAAAAATAACGTAACACATAAATCATGTCCATGTTATTCATATATATAATTATACATGTTATTCATATTATGTTATTAAATACCTTCCTTTATAATCAATGGTATCTAATTAGGATTATTTTAAATAAATAACCTATTATTTTAAAAAAATAACGTAACATATCAATCATGTCCATGTTATTCATATATATAATTGTGCGTGTTATTTACATTATCTTATTAAATACCTTCCTTTTTATAATCAATCATATCGAATTAGGATTATTTTAAATAAACAACCTATTATTTTAAAAAAATAACATAACATATAAATCATTTCTAGACCACTTTATATAACTAGAACATGTCAAGCACCTTCAATAAAATGTGCGTGACATGTTCTTGTGATTTTTATGTATTAAATATAAATTTTTAATAGTAACATGTCACTAGCGAAAGAGCATCCACACTAGGCATCTAAAGTCTAGCTTATATAATTAATCATAAGTTTTGAAATATAATTTTTTAAACACGTTTATAGTCCAACTTACATAATTAATCGTATTTTTTTTATATGTTTACGTGTTTTTGCTGTGACCCTCTTCTAATTAATATAAGTTTTTAATGAATAACATGATGGTTAGCAAATCTGCTAACAACCATTGACGATCATTTCTTACTCACAGAAAATGGGTTTAAGAATCAATTAGAAATATTTCGATCCTGCCTTGAGCATGGATAAGGTGAGACGGGGGTTACATTGATGTATATTGCCAGAGTTATAACGGTGATTTATTCTTACAATGTCTACGCAAAGGTATAAGTTCAATATAATGGGTATTCTTATTTAGAGGTAATTTTTTTTATGATGTGCTTGATATTTATTTTTACTGCTCTTTTAAATATTAAATATCATATATGCCTTTTATTGACTTTTTCGGGTAAGGATAGAATTTGTTTTTAATGTAAATTTTGTGTTTGTTTTATGAAAGAAGTTTTTATGTTAATTAACTATGGTTAAACCAAGTTATATTACAGATTTATTTGTTTTATATAATTTTTAAAAATTAATATATTTAATTGTGTTAATTTTTATTATTAATTATTGATTTACTTGTAATTATGTATTAAAAAAATTGTAATTCCAAAGATTTAGAATTTGTTAAATGTTTTTGAAAAATTTCAAATTTTTTGTGGAAACTATTAACTATATGTATTTGAAAAGAAAAATTATTCTTAATTTTCGGAATGATAGTAAATAAAAAAAAAAAAAAACTTTGTGAATAGTAAAATAAGTTGAATGCACTTTACAATAAGAATTTGGGAGAATTCTAATATTTTAAGCAATATAATATAAAAGGCATGCATTTCAAAGAAATCCATAATCTTAGACATGTAAAAAGTATGGAGCTTGCATCCTAACACATAAAAGGCTTAAACCCAATTTTGTTCAAATTCAAATATGAAATTATTGAAAGCATCATAGCTTTGTTAATTACACAACTGGCATTTCCATATGTATCAGTATGAAATAAATCTATTTTCCATTTAAACTAATTGTCATTGCTATATATACAAATATGAAATAAATCTATTTTCCATTTAAAGTGATTGTCATTGATATATAATTTAATATAAATTAAATTTATTTCCATTAAAATTAATAAATATATTCATTTTACAAAAAATTATATCCCTAACCAATATTCAACACTAAAAAAACTACATAACAATTGACAATATCAAACAAAAAAAATCTCTATTTCAAGTTAACAAACAAGAAAGTTCAGTTCTATTTTTCTTATTGAACAACTAAAAACCTTTTAATATGATTACTATTTTATCATAAATTATTGTGTTTTTTTCCCAAGAAAAAAAAGCAATTTTCATTAATTATAAGAAAATTACATGTATCATCAGCATGTATAAGATATAGTCACCAACACATTCATATTAGTACAGTCATAGTTCCATATTTACAAAATCAACCTAATATTTACATAAAAAAAAGTTTAAATAGCATAAAACAATCTATAAGCTACCAAACTTTAAAAAAAACAAAAATCTACCAACATTATATATGAGTACATATTTATCTCTGAATCTTAACCAACAAAATGATTGACTTTTTTTTGGATTTTGGAATATGTATAATCAGATTGAGAATTTTAAAAATTAAATAAACATCATCGCTAACCACTAGCTAGCATATTTTAAAATGATCCATAATTTTATTATTATAAAATACAAATAATTATATTTAAAATCTAAAAGATTGACCGACTTATAAAAAAGTCAATCGAAAATTGGTAACTGAAACCTGGACAGAGTCAAAGTCATCTAATAGGGAGTAGATGAAACCTGGACAGAGTTAAAGTCATCTTCATACCGTATGGTATCTCTATATGTATGGAGTAGGCACACCCCACAGAGGTAGAAGAAAAACATTGTGTGTTTCTAATTCAACTCAGACCGACGCGATTTTCATTCTTCCCTAATTCCTACCCCGTCCTCCATGTACCCTGCAGTGCCTCCTCCGACAGTTGTTGTTCCTCAACTGCCCTTTTCACAGCAGGGTCCTCCGACACCATGGACCACTGGACTCTGTGACTGCAATGAAGATTGTAAACTATGTAAGTATAGCTTTATCTTATTAGTCTAATTAATAAAGAGATGGATTTTGTTGGTTTGGAATTCACAATAATTTTAACTAAAATTGTGATTTCTTACTATTTATTAAATACAAACCAAACTTTCGAAAATTTCTCACAAAAAATTTATTGAAAAAAAAAGCCCAAAAAACCCATCTTTATGGTTTTGTCGTCTGCATTTGTTCCACTGTAAGCATTTATATTTTAACAATGTCTATGTGATTAGTATTGCAGGTTGTCTCGCTTATTGGTGTCCATGCATTGTGTTCGGCCAAATAGCCGAGATACTCGATAACGGTTCTACATGTAAGGACACTAAATTAAAAAGGCAATCCTGGATCAGAATATTAGATTATTTTGACGACATATAAAGCTTTTGGGTTTTGGTTGTTGTTCGGTAATATTTGCAGCATGTCTTCAAGCCGGATTGACGTACTATGCGTTGATGCATGTGGCGTGCACCTCGTGTTATACATGTACCTACCGAAAGAAAATGCGCCTCAAATTCAACTTGGAGAAGGAGCCGTGTGCAGATTATTGTGTCCATCGTTATTGCGAGTCCTGTGCCATGGCTCAGGAATACAGAGAACTCAAGCATAGAGGCTTTGATCCGGCTCTCGGTAACATATATAGAAAGGCTTAGTCTAAGTTATAGAATAAATGATTTTTTCAAGGTATTTTATGAGTTAATTTTATTTAAAATATATTAAAATTATTTAAACTTTTTTTAAGGTTGTGAAGATTCAAAAATACATTTTTATAATAATCGAAACATCATATTTAATTTTTTTTAATTATTTTAGCTAAAAAAATTATATTTCATCTATAAAATAGACTAATCTATTTTTTATAAGAAGAATTAAACTAAGCCTATATATATGGGAAGACATAGAACTGTGTGTGTTTGCTGTGGATTCCGAGCCTGCGGCCATGTTACTAATGGAGGACTCGGCTTGATCTTGTTGCAGGGTGGGCGGTCAGTGTGGAAAGGATGCGAGTAGGGCAAGCCGGGATTGCTATGACAGTCCCCCCCACGGGTGAAGCCATGAATAGAAACTCGTAGCATCGCTATGTGGGGACGCTATAATTAAGTCATGCATGGCTACTCGATGCTTTTAAACTCTAGTAAATATATATTTGTGGTCCTAAAGATGTACTGACTTGGTATTTACGGTCTTGCTTAAAATGTATTGACTTGATACTTATGGTCTTGCTTAATAGTTCTCTCCATTGATGGTTCAGACGGTACAATAATTTAAATGATATATTTTTTTAAAT
>APFE031562821.1:84871-94942 GCA_000404065.3 Pinus taeda | reverse complement strand
CTGAAGATCCAGAGGAGGAGGAGTGTCTCTTCCACTCCCAGATGTGGGTAAGGGGCTCCCCGCTACAGTTCATTGTCGATAGCGGGAGCCAAAAGAACCTCATTTCGGCAGAGTTCGTGAAGCGGTTGGGCTTACCGACCACGACACATTCACAACTGTACACCATCGGGTGGCTGCACCAAGGACGGGATCTTCGCGTGAGCTAACAGTGTTGCCTTCCATACAACATCAAGCCCTTCACAGATGAGGTATTGTGTGACATTGCTCCCCTTCAAGTCTGTGATGTATTATTAGGACAACCATACTTGTGGAAGCGACATGCTGTGTATGAATCAAGGCCCCGTGCTGTTATTATTACATTGGGAAATCAATTGTACAGGATACCAGAGGTAGCACCGCCTACTGCTATCTCTTTGATTACTGCAAAACAATGCAGTAAGCTCATTTCCAAAACTAGAAAATTTGTTTTCCTAACGATACGCCCTCAAGAAAAGAAGAAAACGGTGGCCAAAACCTCCAGACAGGGCCCCTCTGGACGACAACTACAGATGGACAAGGTCGTGGAGGAGTACGAGGACATCTTCACCTCCCCTGTAGGGGTTCCTCTACACTGTCAGGTCAAGCACTCCATCGATTTGACCCCAGGTGCACTGCTACCCAATGGACCAATTTATCGGCGCTCCGTTCTGGAGAACAATGAAATCAAGAGGCAGATTCAGGAGCTGCTACAAAAAGGCCACATCTGTCCGAGTTCATCACCTTGCGTAAGCCCAATTGTATTGGTATAGAAGAAGGATGGGACATGGAGACTCTGTATTAACTATCGGGCACTGAACAAGATCATTGTTCATAATAGGTACCCGATACCGCAGATTGATGACCTCTTGGACCAACTAAAGGGGGCAAAATATTTAAGCAAGATTGATCTGAAGTCAGGATATCACCAGGTACCAATCGAACCCTCTGATGTGTGGAATACTGCCTTCAAAGCCAAGGAAGGCCTTTTCGAATGGTTGGTTATGCCTTTTGGGTTGACGAATGCTCCTGCAACCTTCATGAGGGTAATGGATGACATCTTGTGGCCATTCACCAACTCATTTGTAGTCGTATACTTGGAAGACATTATGATCTTCAGCCAGAGTTGGGAAGAGCACCTCCACCACATTCGATAGGTTCTCCAAACATTGCGGCAACACAAGTGGTGGGCCCCAGTATTGCAGCAATAACGTTGCAACTCTTGGGACTCCCTTTTTTAATTTTATCAACCCGGTAGTTCGTAACAAACATGGAAGCGACGGTGATGTATGCACAAGTACTAGCTCTTGCTGCAGCTGTCACTTGGTCAGCTGACACAAGTCCACTAGGGGCTTAAGCCAACTTCTATGAGCTTTGAGAAGAAGTTTTTTAACTTATGGATGAAAGCTAACTCAAAGGAAGCTAATCTACTTGCAAAAAGAAATTGAAAAGTTGAAAGGAAATGCAAACCCTAGCAAAACCTAATTTTACCAACTAGCCCTATTGATGCAAAAAAGAGGATGCAAGCTACTGAAAGAGATGTCATTGACTTCTAGGAAGGTAAAATGCATCTGTCTAAGTTATCACTATCTGAAGAAAACATATTTTTGTATTTTTGAATAAGTTGTTAGAATTATCATGCATGTGTTTTCACTGTTTTTGACTATGCAAAGGTGGATCGGCGAGAGGAAATGCTTGGAAGAGGTCGGGAAGGATCAGAGAGGGCCTAAGGGGTCCCTAGCACCCTTCCTAAGAGTTTCATAGAGTTTGGCCTTCAAGAAACCACTTTCGTGAGCTTCTACAGGAAGTCTGCAGGGATTCTACAGGATGTCTGTAATTTTCCACAGGATGTTCAGAAATGGGATTTTGGAGGATGGATGGAGGGAGAAATATGAAGGAGTGGTATGGAGGTGAGATAATGGTGTGAGAAGGTCCAGGTTTTGGTGGATGGAGCTAAGGAGTGATAAGGATAGTTGAATTTGTTCAAGGAGAGATAAGGCAATGCTACACAATAATATGGAAAGTAGGTCAACGTGAGGGAACGTGGAAAAAGTAAGGAAAGGATATGAAATGGAGAATGAAGCAGGTAGGTTGGATGGAGTATGGGTAGATGGAGAAGTATGATAGGTGCTCTGCAAGTTATTTTTCAAACTGAACAACCAAACACTTAGAAAACCTATGACCTAGTTACTTCACTCTAATCTGACCTAAGTAACAGCAAAAGGAAATGAACAGAAGTTTATTCGTAATGAAATATGTGAAATAACTATGCAAATAAGCAATCATAAACTGAAGCATTTAAACACAACTAATATCAGCGTCTGTAAATGAGAATTCCAACACTAATGATTGCATGGCAAAGAAAAAAATAGTGTTTTTGTTGGCAGCAATGTCACCTTTGTCCCAGCTCACAATCCCACTGAGGGAGAGGTGAGATCAAAGGTGCTTGAGGCCCTTTTTCTGAAGATCTTCCCTGTTGTTAACCTATCAAATAAATCTGAACATGAAAAGCTACTTTAACTATAAAAAACAACCTAAATAACAAAACAAGATTTAAATATAAATAGTAGATTTTACTCTAAGAATGCAGCAAAGACACATGAAAGTAAACAAAGGAGGTACTGGGCACTTGAGATGGGCCCAACCCCAAGAGCTACAGCCTCCTAAGAGAGATTAGAGCTGGTGCAAATATGGATTCATCTTTATTGATCAAAAGAATAGTTACATTCCAAAAACTGTCCACAAGGAAAACTTGAAAATGTGCTGAAATGGAGAGCTAAACTACTGCCTAAAAAATGACTAAAAACCGAACTACAAACTAGCTAACTTCTACCTACAAAGTGACTAACTGAAATGAGGCCCTAAGCCCTCTTATTTATACAAATTGAGGACCCCAACAGTCCTCCTAAACTTTAGGGACTCGGCTACCCAAAACTTGCAGTTAACAGTAGTCCTACTTGACTTGCTTGGCTTCCCTTGTGATAATCGATTTGCTGGCCCTTGAACTCCGAGCTGATGGTGGAGAATTCGAGGTAAGGGCCCATAAATGAAGAGGACACCTTCCTAAAAATCCTCTCCCTTGTTCGTTTAAACCTCAGTGCAATTGATGGCAGTGATTACAGGTAGAAAACATACAGTTCATAAACAACACTGTCGTCTGTCCTCATGTTTTTTTTAATTTTACATGAGTTAACTGTACACGCATGCTGCATGATCTCTAGCGGAGCGCTAGAGACTGGACCAGGCACTGTCAGGTTACTTTGCTAGCTTCCTGACTTAATCCCACCATTGCATTCATTTATGCACTTTCCAAATCATATTGATGCATATAGAGGAACTGGTTTAGACACATACCTGTAAGTCGGCGTGCTGCTGCGTCCTTTTTGCTATTGCATGCATTTGTTTCTGAGGGTGCATGATGGCTTGGTTGTTGATTCATGGCTATTTTCCTTGTGCAGATATCCTCTGGTCGGATCCACGCTGTAGGAATTTGTTTCCACGTTTAGATCTGCACCCTCAAGCTGCTGATGTTGAATTTCCATAGGATAGAAACTTGTTTTCGCCATTGCTCCCGAACAATAGACCAGATCTATTTGAAACTTTCTAAGCCTGTTCCTATCAACATTATGCACCTCCCATAGCAAAATTGCGATCAATGGATGCACAAATTTCGAGAAAAATGGAGAATGGATAAAGATTACAGAGATCAATTTCTCGGAGACCGTGCATCGGAATTGGCTAAAACTACTTGGGTAGGTGACTATCACCAATATGCATCTCCCCATGAAACAGGTTTTGAAACGAATGCATGGATATGGAGAAAATACAAAAATGGCTGAGGGTGATGGAGGCTGATTTATTGGAAATCGTACACCAGAATTGGCTGAAACTACTCGAGCATGTTGCCATCATCCCTATACAGCTCCCTGTAAAACGGTTTTGTAAATGGATGCACGATTTCCAAGTTATGGAAAAAATAAATTTCAGCACTAGGTATTTTTGCTTCAAGTTATTCTGCAGTTTTTTTGCATGGTAAGAAAAATGAGCTTGGCTATAATGCAGGCATGAAAATGATGGAGGAGGAGTTTGAATATTACAGGAGGACTTATGAACCCTTGATGAAGCTTCCATGTTCACCAAAATGCTTTTTAAAATCCCTTTCCAGCCTTCTATAATTTCTACAGGAACTTCCTGTAGAAAACACAGTGTTCCTAAAAGAAGTACGATGAGGTGGAAAAAATGGTGGAGAAAGGTGAGGGATGGAATCAGGGGTGGATGCAGGCCTAACAAATAGATTCCAACCTTCAGATTCCCTTCCAAAATCGAATTTGGTTTGTCTGAAGGTTCTGCAAGATGTTTCCTGTAGAAATTCAGAACTTCCTATAGAAACGCCTGGAACTTCCTATAGAAACGCCTAGAACTTCCTGTAGAAAGCCTAGAACTTACTGTAGAAAGCCCAATCTTAACCTGAATGTGACAAAATCCTAGGAGAGGTGAGTGGCCATGGAGGGAGTGTCTTAAGGGATGTCCTGGAGCCTGGTACGGACTCCTGTCCTAGTTTTGCGCGCCCCTCTTTTCCTGCAATGTATTCACTGCAACCTGCAATTTTTCATAGAGATTAGTTATGTTTTCTTTCTCTTTTTTTTGTTTTTTTCTTTTCTTTTTTCTTTTTTTTTTGAAAACAACTAGGGCGCCTCATGGAGGTTTTCACCCTAATTGCCTGCCATGGGCGCCTCCAAGGGAGGTTTTCACCCAGGGATATTATTCTCTATTTCTTTTTCTCTTTTTTCCAACCCATTGACTGCCTCATGGAGGTTTTCAATCAATGAGCCAATTTGAGGTGCCTCCGAGGAGATTTTCACCTTAGATTTTTATTTTCCTCTTATTTTCATTTTTTTCCTTTTTTTTTTTTTTTTCTACCCTACCCTACTTGAAAGACAAAATCATTTCCAAGTATAAGAATACTTCCAATGGAGCCATGTGCACATCGAAATTAGAGACAAAATGATGTGGAGGCTTGAAATGCATGCTTTGACAGCTATCCAGATTTCAGAGACCAAATGATATGACTTTGAAGGGATCAGACACAGCTAAGGAAGAGAGTACTGCTACAACTTAGTGACCGTCTAGAACCATATCTCAATATAGCTCTGATATCCTTGGTCCTTTTGCTAATCTGGATCATTCTCCATATCTTCTTCTATGATGACCTTCACATATTCCTCTTTTTGCTGAGTTTTCTCTTGAATACATAGAGGATTTGATGGTAACCATGAGGGAGCTCTCTCAATCTCTGATTTTGATGTCTTCTCTTCATCAAGTGCAACCCATGGTTCTTTGATCTCCTCTTTTTAATCTTCTTTTGCTGGATGCGGTCCTTCAATGCTTTCAAGATAATCTCTTTTTTGCAATACTCTTCCTGAGCTATGCTGAAGATCGTTGAGCTCAAAAGGAGTCATTTGGACATGTTGTGCCTCAGCTTTGCAATTCGGTTGAGCTATTCCAATGTGCGGGTTTGGAAATGGTGGTATGGGTAGTTGAGTGGGGGTGTATATTTGAGATGGATGTGGATGGGGTTGTGGTTGGGCAGGTGTTGGAGGCAAATGAGCGGGAGGAGAGTTGTACTGGGGCCTCCACCCCTGATGAGGTGCATTCCACTGAGGTTGTGGCTGAGCATAAGAGTGAAACAAATGAGCAGCTGGTTGGGCATAATATGGATCTGTGAAGGAACAAGGAGGAGGTGTGAACCAGGAAAGATGAGCAGGGGGACCCCAAGAAGGCATGAAAGTGGCTTGATAGGGGTCGTAATAGGTCTGGGATGTCCCTTACATTCCTTGCTGGTAAGGTATGGGTCTATGTGGCCTCCTTTGGTTCATATAATAGAGTGATTCAGTGGCTCCTTTGGCTCTCTGATATGTAGCTTTAAGTCCAGGCAAGGAAGGGCACTGATTCGTAAGATGGTATTCTTCACAGACGAAACACACTTCTAGGGAGTGCAATGGACATTCATTCCTAGGATGCTTTCTAGTGCACCTGGGACAAAAGATGGCCAAAGCCCTCTTGGCTTCCTCTTGCTTCCTTTGGATCTGCAAGGAATCCAGTTGCATGGCAAGAAACTACCTCACCTCGCTCTTGAAATCTTCCATTTGATTTGAAAACTCGTTTTTGGATAAGGTATTGCTCCCAACATTTCTGTTTGTAGCCATTTGCTCCAGAGGAATGTTTTCTTCTTCTTCTTCCCTTGAGGTTCTTCAAATATGTCTTGTTGTCCACCTAAGGGTTCTTTAATCACAACCATCAAAGAAGAGAGAAGGTTGGCTGTGTGAAGTAGTGGGGGTGTTGTGCAATCATTTTTCTGAATTATCTCTACTCCTATAAGGCATGAAATGAAACCTTTTTGGTTGATTTTAACTTTTTTTTGCTCGTACCTACAAAACTAAAATAGATTGAACTACAACTAACTATCTTGCTGAAATGAAAATGCAGAATTGAAATGAAAGCAGGAAAGGACTAATCTATTTTGCTCAAATGAAATTGCAAGAATGAAATGCTAGTCTACGCTTGCAGAATTGAAATGCTAATCTACGCTTGCAGAATTGAAATTGCAGAATTGAAATGCTAATCTATGAAAGCGGGAAATGTCTAGTCTACTTTTGCAGAAATGAAATTGCAGAATGGAAATGAAATAAACTACTTAGCAGAAGGTTGTAGTGGAAAATAGAAGAGAAGCAGCAATCACCAATACTTTGATGCTTCCCCAGCAACGGCGCCAAAAAGAGTGGTGGGCCCCAGTATTGCAGCAATAATGCTGCAACTCCTGGGACTCCCTTCTTTAATTTTATCAACCCGGTAGTTCGTAACAAACTTGAAAGCGACGATGCTGTATGCACAAGTACTAGCTCATGCTGCAACTGTCACTTGGTCAACTGGCACAAATCCACTAGGGGCTTAAGCCAACTTCTATGAGCTTTGAGAAGAAGCTTTTTAACTGATGGATGAAAGCTAACTCAAAGGAAGCTAATCTACTTGCAAAAAGAAATTGAAAAGCTGAAAGGAAATGCAAACCCTAATTTTACTAGCTAGCCCTACTAATGCGAAAAAGAGGATGCAAGCTACTGAAAGAGATGCCATTGACTTCTAGGAAGGTAAAATGCATGTGTCTAAGTTATCACTATCTGAAGAAAACATCTTTTTGTATTTTTGAATAAGTTGTCAGAATTATCATGCATGTGCTTTCACTGTCTTTGACTGTGCAGAGGTGGATCGGCGAGAGGAAATGCTTGGAAGAGGTTGGGAAGGATCAGAGAGGGCCTAAGGGACCCTAGCACCCTTCTTGAGAGTTTCACAGAGTTTGGCCTTCAAGAAACTACTTTCGTGAGCTTCTACAGGAAGTCTGCAGGGGTTCTACAGGATTTCTGAAGTTTCTACAGGATGTCTGTAATTTTCTACAAGATGTCCAGAAATGGGATTTTGGAGGATGGATGGAGGGAGAAAGATGAAGGAGTGGGTATGGAGGTGAGATAATGGTGTGAGAAGGTCTAGGTTTTGGTGGATGGAGTTGAGGAGTGATAAGGACGGTTGGATTTGTTCAAGGAGAGATAAGGCAATGCTACACAATAATATGGAATGTAGGTCAACGTGAGGGAATGTGGCAAAAGTAAGGCAAAGATCTGAAATGGAGGATGAAGCAGGTAGGTTGGATGGAGTATGAGCAGATGGAGAAGTATGATAGGCACTATGCAAGTTATTTTTCAAACTAAACAACCAAACACCTAGAAAACCTATGACCTAGTTACTTCACTCTAATCTGACCTAAGTAAAAGCAAAAGGAAAGGAACATAAGTTTATTCGTAATGAAATACGTGAAATAACTATGAAAATAAGCAATCATAAACTAAAGCATTTAAACACAACTAATATCAACGTCTGTAAATGAGAATTCCAACACTAATGATTGCATGGCAAAGCAAAAAACAGTGTTTTTGTTGGTAGCAATGTCACCTTTGTCCCAGCTCACAATCCCACTGAGGGAGAGGTGAGATCAGAGGTGCTTGAGGCCCTTTTTCTGAATATCTTCCCTGTTGTTAACCTATCAAATAAATCTGAACATGAAAAGCTACTTTAACCATAAAAAACAACCTAAATAACAAAACAAGATTTAAATCTAAATAGCACATTTTACTCTAAGAATGCAGCAAAGACACATGAAAGTAAACAAAGGAGGTACTGGGCACTTGAGATGGGCCCAACCCCAAGAGCTACAGCCTCCTAAGAGAGATTAGAGCTGGTGCAAAGCTGGATTCATCTTTATGGATCAAAAGAATAGCTACATTCCAAAAACTGTCCACAAGGAAAACTTGAAAATGTGCTGAAATGGAGAGCTAAACTACTGCCTAAAAAATGACTAAAAAACAAACTACAAACTAGCTAACGTCTACCTACAAAGTGACTAACTAAAATGAGGCCCTAAGCCCTCTTATTTATACAAATTGAGGACCCCAACAGTCCTCCTAAACTTTAGGGACTCGGCTGCCCAAAACTTGCAGTTAACAACAATCCTACTTGATTTGCTTGGCTGCTCTCGTGATAATCGATTTGGTGGCCCTTGAACTCCGAGATGATGGTGGATAATTCGAGGTAAGGGCCCATAAATGAAGGGGACACCTTCCTAAAAATCCTCTCCCTTGTTCTTCCACGAATTTGGCTGCCAAGTGCTCATTAAAACCTTTGATTTTGTCTCAAAATTGACCAAAACACCTGCACAAAGCACCCATTAGACTTTGTTGGCATAATGACTAACCCAATTCACTCTATTAGCATAAATATAATAAAAAACATGCAATAAACTAATGAGAATGGTGGATTAAGTCGAATTAGGAGGCTAAATGAGCCCATATAATTATCCATTTTTGGGGCTCATCAACAAGCTATGTGCCAATTTGGAGAAATGCACTTTTGGCATGACCCAGGTTCAGTATCTGGGATACATTATTGATGAGCAGGGGGTGCATGTGGATCCAGCAAAGATCCAAGTCCTTCGGGATTGGCCATCTCCAACCACTCTGACAGAGCTCCGCAACTTTCTAAGTCTTGCCAACTTCTACCGCAGGTTCGTGTTGGGGTTTTCTCATATCACTTGGCCTTTGAGTCAAGTCACCAAGAGAGGAGCGCAAGAAAATTTCTTTTGGTCTGAATCTCAACAAAAGGCATTCATAGAGTTGAAATATCACCTCTACATGGCACCAGTGCTCGCATTACCAGATTTACAACAACCATTTGAGGTCGAGACAGATGCCTTTGACTATGTTATTAGGGCAGTCCTTACTCAACACGGGCATCCAGTGGCATATCATAGTGAAACACTTTCAGAAACAGTCCGGAAGTATCCCATTTATAATAAAGAGATGTATTCCATTGTGTGTAGGTTTTAGCCCTGTACAAAACTTATCTGCATACGAATTCTAAAACAAAGAAAATAAACAATACGAGAGCATAACACATAAAACACATATGCACAGAGACTTCCCCTGGATCCCAAAACCGGGACTACCAGCTTGATTTTTCATTATGTTCCTTTCAATGTTACAATACATATTTATACATGCGGAAGCATCCAATACCATGGACCGTAAACCATCGCGTCCAAAACCATGGACCGAAAACCATTGTCCAAAAAACATGTGTGAAAATCATGCACAAAACCATAGGTGGGTCCGCCCAACTTAACATAGGGTCCAAAACCAAAATTTTCCGGGGCACTGCCCCGGACCCCATAAAGTGGGGTTACGGGTACCTCTCAAAGCCCCTATTAACTATGTGGAAAGAATATAACACAACCCAACAATTCTTTTATTAATAAATTGCCTGAAGTGGCCGCATTGGCTCAGGCCGTAGACCGTTTCCCTCTTTGAGGGTTTTAACCACATCAAAAATACTAGTGTATTGATCTGTGATCTGTTTGTGAGCGGTGTCCTTTGGTGTTGTTAGAAAATTATATATATTACGGAGCAATGGAACACATAAAATATTGCAGAAATATAAACACAGAAAACGCAC
>APFE031562821.1:39280-79554 GCA_000404065.3 Pinus taeda | reverse complement strand
GGTTGTAAGCATATTTCATTATTTTCCATTAATGAAATGAAGTATTATTTCCGCTGCATCTTTGTGTATATGGTTATCTCTGTAATTTTTTGCGTTCCTGTTTAAGTCTGGATCAATCGGATGACTAACATCTCGCCTGAACTTGCGTGGAACACAGGGTCACAAAGCCGGGAGGGACCATCCCTCTACAGCCCAACCAACCACTACAGGTGTAGCTCACTCCACCAGTGACGACGTCCTCCACAGAGTTCAGTAGCTTTGGGCAACCATTTTGCATGGAAAACTATGACTCAGTGAATTAGAAGAAACTGGGGCTCGACTCCGTGCACGAAGTCTGAAGCTGGACAAAGCAATTGGAAAATTGCAGTTAGAAGTTGTCTACCTGGATTACAGGAAGGAATTTCCAAATGAAACCGATGTGGCTATCTCTCTTGTCCTATTACAAGCATTGGCTCTGCTAGTGTGGTTGTGTCTGCACCCGAGAGAACAAGGATGCGCGCACCATAATTTAGTAGTAGAATCGAAAGAATGTATAGACTTCTCATGACCAGGCTATTCAGGGAATAGAAGACTTGTACTAGGGGTTCGCCCACCTAACTATCCGTAGGAGACCCAATCCCAGTGCCCCATGCAACTAAAAGAGGGCACGGGATGATAAACCAGGCTGCTATAGAGTTGCGCAACAGAATCACCACATACATACAGAAACCACATCTGTGTCCCTGGGGATTCGCTACCGCGAAGGAAAGATGGAAAGCGAACATTGTAGGTAATGTTCATGAAATAGTGACCCCTTTAAAGCACTACAAAGCCGGTGGCGGGCAATCAAGGTAGAGGAATAACCGCCAAAATCACATTTATGAACTACCAAATGAGAAAGCAGCCAACTTGGAATGTCGAATCATATATAATCAAGGTTGGGGTCATGCCACCATATCATACCACTCTACAAGAAAACTACCCTGCATCAACAACATGATGAGTGATGAGCGATTCAAAAACATTCCATGGTTTCAGGCATTCCCTAAGTATTACCAAGATGCAATCTTGAAGGCATAAGATCCTACTACAGACAAGCCATAGACTGCCACGCCACAGACCACTAAACTCCCTAAATCTCCCCAGACACCACGAACCAAGAAGGATCCCCAGAGCTCAGACCTAGTAAGAAGGTCACCCTGACACCTGTAATCTGGAAAATTCATGATGGAGGAGAAGTCTAAAACTATTATAATTGAAAGCGAGGATGAATATGAGGGTCCTCCCATATACGTCAAAGAATTCCTCCCTAAATAAGATCCTATACAGCCAGTACGGCGACCCAATTATGTGCCACCAAGCAAAGGGAAGGCCAAGGTACCCACAAACCTGGATGAAGTCACATATGTAATCGTCACCCTGTCGCTACCACAAGAGGTGCCAAAGGAAAACTCAACGGTTGGCCATGTGGTGACAATGAAGCTTGAAGATTGGGACCTTGCAGATATAGTAAAATTTCCCCATCTGGCGATGGACGAACTGATGGACTAGAAGATAGAAGGGACGGTGACAACCCTACAGCTAAAGGAGTGGCTATAGGAGGTGGACAAAGTTGGATTGCTCTGTCTCTTATCGATTCCTCACTTCCTCCAACCCCTTATCACCATGTTGGTCATAAAACAGCTGCTTTGTTCATGAGGATATATTATGGGTTGGTAAATCCATCCGTATAACAGCGGAACTTGTTCATCAGGTTTCGCACCTCTCCTGGGATAGAAGAGACCCTCAGGAGATTACTAATAAAGGTAATGATGCCGCGATGATAGAATGACTGAAAAATAAGTACCAGCTCACCAAGGGACAGCGAGGGTATATCATTGATAGTATCTCCGATAACGTAGTCTGCATTGCCACCCAGTTGCTGGCAAGGAAAGTCATGAGGAAATGTCATGGCACTGAGGTCACTGCTGTCGTTATCGCTCTTGTAGAGGAATGCACAATCATTGTACGGTTCAATTGGTCACAGTTCCTTTTTGAAGAGTTTCAGACCAACTGCCATGAGGTGCAGGAGGAAGGCATGAGATTCCATTATGCATGGTTGCTCCTATCCATCATGCTGGTCACCACTGACTTACTTGAGGAAAGCCAGTTTCTAGTCTTGGATCCGCAATGGCCTGAAGTTGCTCTCTATGCTTCCCTTTGGGCGACAATAGATGTAGGATGAATTCACAATATCAAAATATTTTGGGTATTAATGGACACGACTATGCATCAATGGATTAATCAGTTACCCCAACTAACTGATGAGATCTATGAAAGCATGAAGCACATTGTCGAATTTAAAGCAAACATGCATCATGTCTACATTAGGGCATGCAAGGACCCAGCCCAGGCATGGAGATCACTTTGGTTTATTGCTATTAATGATGTTAATGATGGGATTGTGGATACTTGGCCAGCGGCTTGGCATGGACCCTTGGCGGAAGAGCGTGACGAGGCCGCCATTCAGAAAAAAAGGAGGAAGATAAGCGTAGTGCATAACAAAATCAGAATGTACAATTGGCTGCGTAAGTTAAAGCAGCTCGGGAGGCAGCAGCAGCAGGCAAGACACAACCAGGCGAGGAGACATCAACAAAGAACAAAGGAAGTCAGAAGGAAACCACTCAGCTGGTCGTGAAAGATACTCCATCCACTACTACAGGGGCCCCTTTAAAGCGCTCAGTGACACCAGAGTGGCCAAAGCAACGAAATAAGGCGAAGGCCTCTAAGATAGACAGTGAGGTGACCACCCTAACCGAAGGTGACTTGAATGACATCAAAACTGTCATTCACGAGGCCACACATGATGTAGTCGATGAAGCTATGTTCGAGTAGCAGTTTGTGTTGGGGGAGCTCCATAAGTAGTTAAAAAAGGTTAGGAATCCGTGTCGCAAGTGAAAGTACTGCTACAAAGGTTTCTGGTATGATAGCTACAGAACCATTATTGAAGACCCTAGCCACCTATTCTGTTGCAATTCTAGCAGGCACATTGATCATCGACAACGCGGAGGACAGAGATGTGCTAGGACGACTTACAGGACTGGGACTCAACCTAACCGCTTTGCCATGAGAAATCTTATAGTAGCTCCAAGACTACGCCATGATAGAGCTCTGCAACCGGGAAGGCCATACCGAAAAAATCCTCCAGGAGAAAAAAATCAATCTCGAACAGTTGTGCCTCCAACGGGAAAAAGCCATCACACTAAACCATCAAGTACAACAGATTGTCACGGAATCTTGCTCAAGTGCCCCTGAATTAGAGATTCCGACTGATCTCCCTATTGAGACCCAAATTAAGAAGCTGGCTACTAGGTTCCCTAATGCTAAATAGGAGGCTGCACAGATCCATTAGGAGCTTAGTGTGCAGATTGCAGAGTTGAAATTGCAGACTTAGCCGGTGATGCCCCTTGAGATCATGGATCAGTGCAAGAACATCATCACCACCACCCGCACAATGCTTATGAGGATGATAAAGCAATGTACGGACCTGTTCACACAGTTGATTATCACACTCATGACACTTCAAGAGGATCCAACCCTTCAGCACTTGGAAACCAAAACTTGGGAGCTTCAGGAAGCCTATGACAGAATCAAAGGAAATGCGTCAACTATTGTTATTACGCAATGCCTGGCTAAGATAAGGGAGGCCCAGGGCCTAAAAATCCAGGTTGACTTGGCTCGAAAGGAGGCACATGTGATTAAAGTCCGTCTCTAGCCATGGCTGGATGAAGCATTTGTAGTTTCGACCACCATAGAGCACAGGGTAGCTCATATGCAAAGCGAGTTTGCCATTATTGAGACAGTGCTGCCAGAGATTGAGTTAATGACCACACGAGTGGAAATGATGTAATGGATGATGGAAGAATTTGCTGCTGGAAAAAGTGAAGAACAGAAGATCTTAACCAACCTCCGTGAGAAGATAACTGCTTATACAACAAAATTTGGGCTTTCTACCCCAAAACTTGGGTTTTTTCCCCAAAATTGACCCTAGGGGACCTTATCCCAATAGGTCCCCAACACAAAGATCATGACTCGCCCTCAAGTCACTCTACTTTTGTGGAGATCTTACTACAGAGACCTCCCAACTCTAATTGTTCCACTTCTTCTACAACTACGTTATGTGTGGCTGCCTGTTTGATCTACTCGACCAGCTGCTCTGTTCCCGATCATCCATTGTCTTCCTTGAGTTTCTGCTACATGTTCTGTTGGTTCGCCAACTTCTCATGAATGTTGGCAGAAATAATGTAGGCCTCATCTAGCCAAGGCCCCAATCTAGCCTTGACGACCGCCTCTTTCCTTTGTGCTACTTCTACCAGTTCAAGTAGTTGTTTTGCCTCTTTCAACTTGGCCAATCATTGTGCTATAGAAATGATGTGCGCCATCACTCTCGCTTCATCATACTGCTGCTGCAATTGACGGGATTCTTTGTTTAACCTATGTAGGTTAGGATCTTCCTATAGAGGCATGACTACCTCCATGGATTGCTCGAAGAGTGTAGTGCAATCCACTACTGCAGCATCCACTATTGCAACTCCAACCTTCATAGCAGCTTCACGTTGTTCTCTCACCTCTAGCGGCGTTGAAGGCTATGACTTTAGCTCTAACTCTGTGATTCTCAGGTTCAGTTCAAATTGAACCTTGGTCACATCTATTTTGGCCTCGTGCACACCTACAGCCAACTTCCTAATCTTTGCCTCTAACAACGCATCCTCCGAGATATGCAATTTAAGTACTGTTTTGCGTGGCTCAGCCACCACGGCTATAAGCTAGTCATTCTATGCCTAAACTTTCTTTTGTGCCTCCAACACTGCTAATTTACCGATGGAAATTTGTTCATTGTTGACTCTGTATTCGCTTATTAGGCTTAGCACGTGCTGCTCCTGGGCCTTAACCTATGCTATCACACCTGCTTATAGTGTGTGAAGAAACTCACTAGGAAACAAGGCCAGATTGAGGCCAATATTCTTCAAAGAGCTAACAATAGCCTGTCAGTGGCCACCTCTGTGCTCAAAGCTCCATGAGGCAGCATGATTGTCCAGAGATCCAATGATCGAACCATCTCTGCTTCTTGAGTGTCCCCAGTGCCAAAGTGGTCGATGTAGCACTACTCCATCCTACACCTGCCTAGATTCTAGTCGTCTATATCTGTAGCTCGCATAGATCCTTCTAGATGGTGCTCAGTGCCTGCCTTTTCTACTGCTCAAACTGTTGCAGTATTTTTGTGGTAGTATCCCACACCTTGTCTCCAATTACATAGAGGTCATTATCCATTAAAGTAATCAGATCTAGTGATAACTTTGTGGCTTTTGTCTTCTTCCACGATCCTTCCTTTTCTTGCTCCCTGTACTGCTTCACGTAGAAGGGAGTGCTCTCCTGTTGATCACTGCCACCCTGTTCTAACTGCTCTTCCTCCTTCGTTTGGGGTGAAGGATATGTCTGAATCCTTTCAAAGTTGTGCTCTTCCTTCTCTTCATGTTTCTTCATGATATGCTCCACTTCTACCCGAGCCTTCTCCTCAGCCTCTTTCTTGTGTTTTTCAACTAATTGCTAAACCTTCTGCTTGGCTAGGTCCTTCTTTTTCTTCTCAGTGGACTTCCTAGTTCCTATGGCCAGATCAGATGCGGAATGCCACTTTGTTGGCCAGTGCTTGATGACCTCTTCAATAGCATCATCCATAGCAAGGTAGGGTAGGTTGAACCACTTTTTCTCAAGATCCTTTGTTGCCTAGATGTATACATGGTGGAAGTCTACTTTGAAATCCACATACCTAGAAATTTGTTCAAACACGGTTGGGGACAACCGCAAGTTTTGGTTGATGAAAATACGAATGTTTGCCTCCATTAGCACCCAAAATACTTTTCTCTTTGTGACCCACACAACATCTTTTGTGGCCTAGAGAGATGCAAATTTTGTGGCTTTTGGTAAATCATTCTCCACTGGAGGAAACTGGCTGTCCTCCGGCAAATCCTAGGTGACGAGAACTATCAATAGCAACAACCACGAATAGTGGAAGGTTTTACTCTCATCCTGCGCTTCTCTGCAGTTCACAAGGAACTCACTACACAAGAAGTGTGCCCAGTTGAACTATACACCCTCCACGCACTATGCTGCCAAAGAAAACACTGGCGCTGGCACCTCATCCACGTGACACATTCTCATAACCTTTCCAGCCAAAATCTGCGTGGCAACCTTTATCGTAGGGTCAGTAATTGATGAATTGATTACCCACGTGGCTTCTTCACAAGTTTAAACTTGTCCTTCATCTTCTCAGTGAGGTCGTACTCGTCCATATTTTCGACAAACGCCTTGGTCGGATTTAACCCTGAGTGTGGCAATAGCATGATCCGATGGATCAACATATCGGTGATGGGGATCAGCTCATTTAGCCACAAGCGCCCGTCATGCACCAGGCACAAAAAATCTTTAATGATGATCAGGTTTATATTTGATAGATTCTTTGTAGAAGACCCTCTTCATATAGGTGTTTGTATCCAGGTGGGGGAATCTCTCATGGTCCGCAAAATCCCAATCTTCTAGCTTCAAGTGCGGGATCTGCACCAAGCACAGACCTTCAAAAGTTATGTTCTCTGGTAACAGGGGTGTGTTGAGGAGGAATTAACCTACATTTGGGTCCTTCGAGACCTTCACTTTTCCCTTGCACAAAGATATATACTCTGGAAACTTATATATAGGGTCCACCTCCTCAATGTCTATATCTTACGCACCCTCCTCAGCCTCCAAATCTACCACTTTTCCCTTCTCTTTCATGCTTGAGTTTTCTTTTCTCTGACCCTATGTAGTGGCATGCTTCCTCGATGACTCACGCAGTGACACCAACATCTTTTGGTTATCCTTTTTTGGTTTGGGGACCTCCCTCACCGACGTAGGCTTCGACCTAAGTGACCTTGGTGTTGTAGGCACTACAGCTAGAACCTCCATACTAATGAATTTTGGAACCACTCCCTCAAAAGTGACATCTCCCCTTGTACTCATAGTTTCCGCGAGGCTTGGTCCTAACATCTTTTCCAGGATGAAATCTGACCCTGTGTAATGGCATGCTTCCTAGGTGATTCATGCACCGACACCAGCTTCTTTTGATTATCCTTCTTTGTTTTGGGGACCTCCCTCACTGACGTAGGCTTCAACCTAAGTGACCTCAGCGCTGTAGGCACTGTAGCTGGAACCTCCATACTCACGACCTCCGGAACCGCTCCCTCAAAAGCGACATCTCCCCTAGTACTCATAGTTTCCGTAAGTCTTGGTCCTAACATATTTCCAGGATGAATGTCTAATTTACCTTTGATAACCTGGAAAATGTAGGGCTTGTGACTAAATCCTCCCAATACGAGTGATTCATAGGCAATCGACAACACAACTCAAAAATTCTAAAAATGCAAAGTGTTTTTCGTTGGATAGCCACACGTAATTTATAGGCGAATTTGAATATAAATTTGGTCGTTCCCCCAAAACCTGTCCATAAATTATAGATTGACAACAAATTTCCAAATATTTCACTCTTAAATTCAGCCTTAAATGCCCTAAATGTCACCCCCTACTTGTTTTAACCATCTCCTAGCAGTTAAATCATGAATAGTGACTGTAACGGTTACTTTTTGGGTGCATTGTGTAGTCGTTCCCCTTATAGTGTAGCTCCCTACACACTTCTTCTAGTACTATGACGCCCTCCTGTTTCGTACAAACCCCTTATTGTGCAGCTCTACAAACCAGGAAGTGTAGTTTATAGTCTCGCGCCTCCTTGCAGCTGCCTAGAGTGCTAAGACTATGCTACCATCATGTAGTGATTGGGCTGGATCCCTAGTATATGGCTTCAATTGGCTTGCATTTCCCTTTCCCGTAAATGGACCTCCATTCAATTTCATGAGATGAACTGCTCCACCCTTTGTAATCTCTTTAATAACATATGGCCCTAGCAAGTGCATCTGAAATTTTCCTGGAAACTTATCAAACTTACTGTCATATAATAAAACTAAATCGTTAACCTTGAAGGTTCCCAGTTTGATGTGTCTATCGTGCTAAGATTTTTCATGTTCCTTCTGAACTTGCTAATGGAATACAACCAAAAAACTATCTCCCTCGAGCTCTATCAGTTGTGTGAACCTATCTTCTAAAGCTCTGCGATCTACCATTCCTATGAAATCTGCTATGCGAAGACTAGGCATGATATACTCCATAGGCATCACAACCTCTATGCCATAGACCAACCTAAAAGGTGTCTAACTAGTAAGCTTCTTACAGGTAGTTCTATAATCCCATAACACTGCTGGTATGCACACATCCCAATCATTCCTCTATACATGGAAAAACTTTGTCAGTGCATTCTTCAATATCTTATTAAACACCTCAACTATCTCATTGGCCTGAGGATGATATGGTGTACTCTTCTGGTGATAAACCTAGAACTCCTCTATCAGCGCGTTGATTGTTTCATTGAAGAAGTGCATATTGTGATCACTCATTAAAATCTTCGAGCAACCAAACCTAGCCAACACATATTCAAACAAAAAAATTATTGTTGTTTCCCCCATACAGTCTTTCACAGGCTGTGCCTCTGCCCATCTGGTCAAATATTTGGCTGCGGTGATGATATACCCACATCTGTCTTCTTACCTTGAGGCTGAATTAGTCCTACAAAATTAATTGCCCATTTCTAAAATGGCTGCAATGATATTTGTGGATGCAGAGGCAGCTCATCCCTCCGCAATGGCCTGCCCTTTCCCTGACACACATCTCATGCCCTATAGTATGCTTTGGAATCCTTATGCAACATCGACCACCACAACCCATCATATAAAATCTTCTGTGCTGTTGCTTTTCCTGCATAATGGCCTCCCACAACTCCTCCATGAGCTTCAACCAGTACACTATTTCATTCAAAATCAAGCACATAGCATTGCTAAATCTCGTCCAATACCATCTTATACAAATGGCTTGCAATAACAGAAAATTCTGCCACATGCACCACTGATTCCTTCTTTTGTTGACTCATGTATCCCTCTGGTGTTGTTCCCATAGTCAAAAAGTGGATAATGTCTGCAAAGTGATTATCTTCTATGCGTACCATGAAGAGCTATGCGTCAGGCAGTCCTTCCTCCAAATTTGTAGGCTTCTCTCATGTTTCAATGCGTTAAAGATAATCTGGCCCTGCATTCAACCTTCCTGGCTTCATAATTACCTCACAATCATGCTCCTGAAACAACAGTAGCCATTGGCATATTCCCCCCGCAACACAGGCTTGTTGACTAGGTACTTTAATGTAAAATGGTCTATATACATCTTAAAATGTCCACCTAGTAAGTAATGTCTAAACTTCTAGAGTGCGTACAACATAGCCAACCCTTCGTGCTCTGTCATCGATTAATTTGTTTCAGCCTTAGAAAAGATCCTGCTCGCAAACGCTATAGGCTAATCTAGTCCTCCTTCAGCGTCTTGTGTCAGTACTATTCTTAGTGCAATACATGACGCATCCACATGTACATGAAATTCCTTCTTCAAATCTGGGAAGACTAGGATTGGCGTGGTGACCATCTTCTCCTTTAATAGATCTAGGCTCCACTGACATTCTTCATCCCAACAAAATGTAGCATCCTTTTTTAGTAGCTTTTCCATAGCCGCGGTAATCTGAGCATAACTTTTGATGAACTTTCAATAGTACCCCATATGAACCAATGATGTGCACAGCTGTTTAACACTTCTTGGTGCCTCCAAATTAATGATAATTGTGATCCTATAAGGGTCCACCATTAATCCTTGACTACACACTACATGACCCAGCAAGATTCTAAAAGGGATCCAAAATAAGCATTTCTTCAAGTTTAGCGTGATCTGATACCTCTGGCACATATCCAGCATCAAGTGAAAAATACCTACATGGCGCTTTACCAGTCCAAACATTGTCCAATCATCAAAATATACGTCCAAAAATTTGTGAATGAACTCTTTGAATGCTGCGATGACTACGCGTGACAAGATTGTTGACGCATTCTTAAGCCCAAAAGGCATCATGGTATACTAGAAGCATCCCCATTCTATCGCAAAGGTCATCTTGCTCCTATCTTCTAGTGCGATCTTAATATGATGGTATCCAGAGAACCCAATAGTGAATGAATAGGCCTCCTTCCCTCCAACATTATCCAGTACTTCATCTATGAATGGTGTTGGAAAAGGATCATGGATGCAAGCATCATTAAGCTTCCTCATATCGATGCAAATCCTTATTTCATCCTTCTGCTTCTTTTCCTGAACTACCATTGGGCTCACCCAATCAGATTCCTCCACCAGTTCAATAATACCTACTGCAAGCATCTTGTCCAACTTTAGATAGAACTTTTCCTTGTATTTGGGATTAAGGCAATATGGCCTCTGCTTAACAGGATTTACATCAGGTTTCAAACTTATTTTCATTACTCCTAAATCGCCTATGATGCCTTTCAAGTCCAAAAATTTTGTGGGAAACAAATCATGATATTCATGTATCAACTCACTAACTTTGTCTACCGTAGCATCATCCTAGTAGTCCCCAATGTTCACAAACTTCAGTTATACCTCTGTTCCAATGTTCACTGGTCTAGTTTTTAGTGGCGCAATGATACCTAGATTCTCTATTTGCGGTCCCTCCACTTCGCGATGGCCTTCCACCTCTGGGATGTTAATGTTCCTTAGATCCTCATATTCTTCTTTAGTAGTCACATTATAGCATTCTAGCACATGGCACAACTAGGTGCTCCAATCTAGTTGAATCAAATCCAAAAGATCCTGCGGTATTTTGAAGATAGCTGCCTTAACCTCCTGCAGCGCCTCGTCAATACATCTAAACCCATCTTGAAAGTTTAATGTCATCAAGAATCCCTATCTCAAAATGTCCCACTCTTCAGTGCCATGGCGGAGCTCTATTTCCAGGTACCAATTCATTGGTATTACATCCAAAGTGTGACAGAATAAATGCACCCACTTAGGTTGTGACTCCATTCCATATATCTCAGTCGATTTTGCTAAATGAGTGCAGGGATCATTCCTTCCATCATATTTCTCTGTAAGAGGGAGTTTTGTTCGACCAAACCACAGTCTCAACATTTTTCTGTACTCGTGCCACCCATCAAAACTGTCTTTATGTGTACCCCACCACTTTGCAAGCGTAGTGTGTAGCGCCAAATCCAATTCTTGGAAGTGATGCTTCTCGGGCACTTCCCTTTAAAATGTATCTAAAATTGATCTACATCAGTTAGACCATCATAATAAGGCAAACTCCTTACCTTCGATGATACACTACACAATGATTTAGTCATCATATTACAGTGCAACGTAGATACTTCATGCAACCTATTCTTCTAGTGTTCCAATTCTTGATCTAAATCTGATGTACAGTAACTTTTGTGGTCCCATGAAATGCATCCATCAGCTATCGGATTAGCCAAATCTTGATCTTGTGCTATTATCTTATAGATTTGATCCAAATCATTGTCACTTTCCCCATAATCACAGACCGTTTAGTATAGCACAGTCCTTCTGCAAGGTCCAAATGTACTACTACACAGAGTGATTTCCTCTCAAATGACATTGTCTACTTCTTCAAATTGATTACCCCATTCATGTCGATAACCCAATCAATGCCTAGGAGTGCAGGGTATGGATTGCTATCATCAACAATTTCTATTACTTCAAAATCAGCCAACGCGCTCGTGCCTTTAATATCTACTGTCACTCCCTTCAATCTTCCCATGGAGATAATCTTCTGTTGATTTGCCATCCTCGATTGAATCAAAGACCACTGTAGCGCAGGTCTCTCCATTCTTTCCCATGTCTGTTTAGGTAAAACACTCACATCCGACCCAAGATCAAAAATAACTTGATCCATTTCATACTCTCCTATTTGCGGAGTGAGCCTCATCTCACGCCCTATCCTTGCCTTATGCTTACCAATTTTTCTGACTATGCAAGGCCCTTCAGGAGCATTTTCTTTATCAGAACATTTATTTAATAGTTCCTATAACAATTTCACAGTCTTTCTATTGTGTAGCAGCTTCATACAGGTCTCCAAGAAGGTAGTAAGCATAGAGGGGTCAACTTCTTGAGACAACTTTTCCTGACTTCCTGAGGTATAGGCCTCAGTGAAGCTTTTCTTTACTTCCATGAATGTTTCTTTCGTATGCTCCAAGTCAAACGCAACCTCTTTTTCTGGAGCTCTTTGGACCCATTTAGTTTGTTCAAGCTGCTTTACTTTATCCTCACCAGTTGTCATTTTTCTTCGCAGTATGATATTTGCATTAGGATCCTCTTCGTGGAGTTCGGCCCTCATCATCTATAGATTTTGGGTAGGCTGCGCCCTCTTCTCCTACATATTAGCTATCAATACAGGGAAATCTTCTATCACATGGCCAAACTGAGTACAATATCGGCACAACAAGTGGGTCTGGCTCATACACTCCCGTGCGTAGTGTCCTAGCACTCCACAATTGTAGGAAATAAGTCCTCGAACCCTACTAGGTCCTCCTCCTCCTCCTCGGCCTCATCTACACCCCTAATATCCTCCGCGGACCCCCAACACCTTGATCTGGAGGCTAATTTTCTATTTGCATTCGATACACAGGTGTTATTTCCATCATTAATTCATAGATTCAGCAGTTACACTCATTTGACCCATAAATTTACAGAAGTTGCAGAATAATTGTTATGGTGTCTGCACAAACTTCTGCAGCAAGAGGGAATTGTCTGTTACATGTTTTCCAGCTACCTGATAGATAGCATACCATAGCACGGGCCCTGTACTTAGCCCTGCTTGAGCTTCTGGCCTTAGAGGCATTGGCCGTCCTCCTGCAACATAATTTGTGAAGATAGGGCAATGATATTTATCATGCTCATGGCTTTTACATTTTAGGCACCAAACTTTTTTACACACCTCTAGCCTAGCCGCTCTATCCTTCTTCAAGCTTTAAAACTCGAGGCAAAGATTCTGCAACTCCGCATGAATCTGCTGAACTCCCAAAGCATCATCCTAAATCGGTGTCTCATTCAATCTCATCGCAATTTCCAGGGCTTTCACCTGGGTCTCAATATTTTGCTGAAATAAGGAAACCCTTAGGTGAGGCAAGAGTGAGGCTACAAACCATTCGTGGTGCTACCCATCGATGAGATTCATGTTAGATTCATGGATCTGGCACTTTAGTCTCTGATCTAGTTCTTCGGGTGTTTCGCCCAGCCTCATCATGATTTCCTCAAATCCAACGACTGAATGCAATTCAGATTTAGGCCTATTGAATTCCTTATTTAGCACAGCCTGAGTGTCTGCTAACGATGCCATCGGTTATCAGTGTAGTACTTGATGTACCATGTTAGTGTGAAATCCTGTAGAGTAGTAAACAACTAGGCTTTCTTCATATGATCATTTGTAATATTCTGTGTTTTCTACATGACCTTCACCATGAACCAAAACTGGTGCAAGTCCTCATTTCCCAAGCCCTTGAAAATGAGAAACGTCATCGTATTTGACACATTGAATGGTGGCAGATGTGGTGGTGGTGTGGGCAAAGTTGTATGCTATGGAGGTGAAGGCGGAGGTGGTGTGGGTAGATGGGGTATTCGCAAGAACCCTTGCCTTATTAATTGGACAATGCTATGCGGTGAAGCATGTGTTGCTCCTTCGTCATCACTCAGAGGAGGCTCAATCAGCTAGCTATATTCAGGGCCTGTTCTCCCTCTATCCCTGAAGAACTTTCCACTTCGCGTAGCTCCAAATATCAAGGTAATGGCATAACCTACTTTTCACACAGGAGCATCTTAATCTAGATACTCAAAGATCTTAAATACTTACCTCGTGGTCCCTTGAAGAAGCATTACTTTGCTTCGTTGTAGCTAACTCAGGTATTGACCGCGAATTTTGTCACAAATCCTCCTATGACATGATCAAGCTAGTGATCAACAGCCCGTGTGATCTTATCTTTAGAGGCTTCCAATCTCTGTACTAGCTCCAGAGTCCACATTATTGGACTGTCAAGCCTCCACGTTCCTTGGCCATCTACAAATTTAGTGATCCACTTGTATCATTTGATTGAGAAGGAACAAAAGAAAATTTCCTGTATCTCTATATATAGATATTTATCCAACTATTGTTCTTTCCTCAAGAGCGGATTCCTATTTTCTTGCGTCGTGAATTCGTGAATCTTTTTATCCAACCACTTCTCAATTTCTTTTTTTGTTGGATTCGAGTGATGCGATATCACACCTCTTTATGCAGATCTCAATCTTGGCAACAGAATCATTTGTTGGCTTAGGGGGTCCTGACCCAAGTTCAGAGCTATTTTTTCCAAACAAATCCCTACACTTCTGGCCCTTTCGGCATCAATCCGCAGAGCGCGGACTGAAGTCTCACCCGAAGTAGTATGAGGGGATGTTGGAACCAAGTTTTCACACCCAAAGATGAGTGTGATGTTGTTTTATGCCCTAAATCCGCCTTCATGCAGATCGATAAGCCTTTAGGGCTTATCGATATAACTACCCTTAATCAACTTCAATACCTTTGCGAACATTCACAACTATCTTTTGCAGACCCTAAATATGTGAATCAACTACTTACGCACAACAAAGATTACTCTTAACCCAACAATTACTAAGATCATCTTAAGTGTTAATAACTTCCGCATACAATAATATAATCTTCGCATAAACAGTTAATAGTAATTGTGTTAATGTAACTATATCAATCATGTAAAGTTGTGCATTAATAAATCATTATTTCATAAACACATTATAACAAGAGGCGCATTCATATAAACAGAAATAAACAGACAAAACACAGGAATTGTCCCTGAAAATCAGGTCAAAAACAAGAGGGATACCCGCCCGGTCCGGACCTTGGTTGGCAGCTCCTTATCCGTTTGGTATAGCAGGTCCTTCTGGGGATATGGGACCAGTTTTCCAATTCAGTGTGTGTGTGTGAGAAAGATGGGTATTTCTGTTTGATTAATGGAATACTTCTATCCTAATTCTAATCTAATGTTATGCTATTGTATTCTAATAAACAGAAAAACATCAAAATCTATGCTAACCCGGGGTGTGATCTTTCTTCTATGCAATCTAAAAATATTTCAAACAATAACTGGTAATAAAGATCATTCAATTATTATAAGAAAAAATTCAATAAGGATGAACTACTTTTTATAAGAAGTTAGACGAAACAATTGTGAAAACTTATCGCATAAATAAGCTATTCATACACTAAACATAAACAAATAGTTATCACCATACAAAAGTGCCAAATGATAAATCAGACATCCATGTTGTAATATATAAATAACTGAAAACTGAATATCACTTTAACGCATAAGCAGAAATGGTTAAGAGATAAAAGTACCATTTATAACTAGTCCTACTCATGAGCTTCAAGCGACAATTGATTTATCTCTCTTTGATTTAACATTCACTAAGAGTACAGAAGTGCAACATCAGTAGCAAATATCAAATAAACCCTGTTCCATTCATTCACCAAAACCTCCTCTGAGGGTGCAAAAGTGCATGTTCTGAGGACAAGCTTTTAATAAATTTATGGACGCTTCTCTAAATGCATGAGAAGGGTTTAAATACTACTAACTAAATAACTTATTTACAGAAATTGACGATTCGGTTTAAATGACCGTCCTCTTTCTAAGCAAAACTATTTCTAAAATTAAATCTACTATCTAACTATTTCTAAATCTACTCCTTAATGTCGCAAGCATTCAGTATTTTCCTGAGTGGAGTCGGCTGACTGTTTTTCGTCTTTGGTTGAGTCAAGCAAACAGAATCGGCAAGAGCTAGCATTATCTTCTCAGTAAAATTGATGATATACTTGAGAATCATCCAATGACTATGTATCATTACCATGTATACCTGGTAAAAATCCCATTTCAACTTTGTTAACCCTTGGACTGCTTCTGCTTTTCCTTCAGTCTTCTGTTTCCAGTTTGTTTCTATCGCTGTTTTCTTGCAATTTTCGGGGCTTGCAGGTGATTGAGTAACTAGGAGCCTTCCTTTTCGAGCAAGTTTTATTAGCGATGCGTGATTAACACGCGCTTATCGGAAACTGCCTCTGTTTCTTGATCCGGGCTTCCCTGATGTGTTTTTTGCCTCTTGCGCCTTTTTCTCTCATTCGGTATAAAGCTCAAAGTTTGTAAAAATAGTGATTCCGTGAGCTCTTGGCCCTGAGAATTAAACTGTCTGCTTCTGGTATCAGCATCATTCAGTACCCATTCAACCATGGTTGTATATGAGAAATCTGTGATAGATGCCTCAGAAGAGTTCTGCGGCTCTTTCTCTCCCTTAAGTGGATTAGATATGCCTTCCGAAATGGAGATTGGAGTGCTGCCTTTCCTCCTCATAGTTTCCTGCAGACTGCTTTGTATAACGCTTCGTCCTTCTTTCCTACAGTTTACATTTGAGGTGGAAATAATGATAAAAAACAATGACAGGAAAACTTTAAATGCCGAAGATATGCAAAACATGCCACCTTACGTGAACTATTTCTTCGAAATACACAACACCATACTTCATTAACAACTGGCAACAACTCATTAATTCGCATTAAAATGCATGACCAACTTTTGGCTGAAATTTTTTTCTCGAATAATGAGCTAGAACCAACTGCGATGGGGAGGTCCTGCGATTTTGCTTTGCGATATCGCAGATCACTGTATCGCATTACGCAATTTCATCGTGCTGTTTTTTATTGCAATATCGGAACATCGCAACTTTGCAATATCGCAGTATCGCAGATCGCTTAATCGTTATGTGTAATTCATGTGATTTTTGCGATGCGCGATATGCGATATCGCATATCGGCGATTTTTAGAGTTTTTTAATGTGAATGTTTCTTTAATGTATGCAATGCGATGAGGTTTCGCGTCGCAATCTCACGTTTTTGTCATTTTAAGTCATTAGAAGGTGTACCCTATCATTCTTTGTGCGATGTGATATCCCTTAAGGAGTGAATTTACTTTGTTCATTATGAAACTTAGGTTTTTTTAGATTCTTCAAAGTATTTTCCTAAGTCCATGATGTTGTAAGTTTTATCTAAAAAGAAAATATAACATTGATTGATTTTTTAGGTTTTTACTGAGGGTCCCCACTTATTAGTATTAGCAATAACACTTCATAAGGAGGGGGGGGGGTTGTTGGTGGCCACAACAACTTCTGGCCCTTTCGGCATCAATCCGCAGAGCGCAGACTGAAGTTTCACCTGAAGTAGTATGGCGGGATGTTGGAACCAAGTTTTCACACCCAAAGTTGAGTGTGATGTTGTTTTATGCCCTAAATCTACCTTCATGCAGATCGATAAGCCTTTAGGGCTTATTGATATAACTACCCTTAATCAACTTCAATACCTTTGCAAACATTCGCAACTGTCTTTTGCAGACCCTAAATATGTGAATCAACTACTTACACACAACAAAGATTACTCTTAACCCAGCAATTACTAAGATCATCTTAAGTGTTAATAACTTCTGCATACAATAATATAATCTTTGCATAAACAGTTAATAGTAATTGTGTTAATGTAACTATATCAATCATGTAAAGTTGTGCATTAATAAATCATTATTTCATAAACACATTATAACAAGAGGCACATTCATATAAATAGAAATAAACAGACAAAACACAGGAATTGCTAGAATAATCTCTTTATTAAAGCTTCAGTTTTTCTTATAGACTCAAGACTTCCCTGCACACTCAGCTGCAGGGGTTCGCGCACTCAGCTGCAAACTCTGCTCTAGGCCTCTACACACACAATTGTAGAGCCTCTCTTTTACTCTAAAACTTCTTCTCTCTTACCCTTATTGACCCATTACATTTGTATTCATCCTTTTCTTTCTCTATATCCCTTAGACTCTCTAAGACACACCTACTTATACAATCCCATGGTTTGCGGAACATGGGTAGATCTTCAAAAGCCGACACAACTTACATAAAAGAAAGGTAAAACCCTTTATGACATTCTAGCTATCTACACACTCCGCAACCACAACTTGCAGAGACTTTACATTTTATACAACCAAACTTGGGCTTTCTGCCACAAAAATTGGGCTTTTGCCTCAAAATTGACCCTAAAGGATTGTATCCCAACTCCAAAGAGTCATGTTTGTGAGTCAGATCACTAGAATAACCCTCTCTTGTTGTAATTGTTGCATTCACCATGCAAATTGTTATAAATATATCATTCTCATTTTGGTTAAAAAGAAAAAACATGTATTTTTTATTTGAGGGTTAATTTAAGGTTTGATTGTAAAGGCCATGGTTGCAAATAAGTTCCAATTTTAATATTTAAAAAAAGTGCTTCTCACATAAAAAAAAATTATTCAAGAATTCATTTTAATGTTTTTGTTTGTAACATTATGTGGATTTAAGATCATGGTTGCAAAGAATTTAATATTAACCTTGAAAATAAAGTGACTCTAGGAGCACCAATTTTTGAATAGAGGTTGATTTTAATGTTTTAATGTGTAACATTATGGGGATTTAAGGTTATATTTACAAAATGTTGTAATTTAATCCCAAAACAATTAATTTTTGAAATGCAATTTTATAATTCAAGATTGATTATAAGGTTTTTATTCATATTATTAAGAGGATTTGAGGTTATAATTACATAAGTTGTAATTTCAACTGGAAAATTATTTATTATAAAAACACTATTTATAATTTAAATTAATTTTAATGTTTATTATATAACATTTTATTTCTTAAGTTGTGATTGCCATGTTATGAAGTACTATGTAACTTATCAGCATGGATTTATCTTAATATACAATTTATATGAGCAAGAGGGTCTTAATTTATTTTTCTTCAATGCAATTTTTTTATGCCCTACATTATTCATATTTATATATTATATTTTTATTTTTAGATTTAAAAAAATAAAATTGGTAAATACAAACAAAATTCAACTTTGGTGACAGATAGATACCTTACACATCAATAGCTGTGAATGAACTTTTCAATACAATTAAATTTAATTTTTAATTTCACAAATATTCCTCAAAAATATTGAATTAATAATAATTTTTATTAAAAATTTTTTATAAAAATTAAAATTAAAATAATTTTAGAATCAATGATATTGTAGAGGTTGGAAATTTGGCTATAAAAACAAATTTACTGGAGTTATAATATTCAACAATTAATATTTAATTATTTTTAAATTATAATTATTTAATTTTATTTAAAAGGTTAAATTTTATTGTTTCAATATTAACAAAGGTTATATAGTAGCTACAATATGACTTTATTTAGTTTATATAGTTTAATTAAACAAAAAACAATAAAGTAAATATTTTATCACAAATTAAATACCTAATTAAATAATATAATATCATCACTAAAAATTAAGAAATATGATTAATTAATATTGTTTATTTCCGAATTCAGGTTTTTGTGTTTCATAATGAATTAAGAAAAGACTTTTGGTAAAATCACATAAGATAAATTTTTGGCCGGCAGGTTTTGAAACCACACTTGCCGACACGTTTGAACCAACAAGTGTAGTTCATATATACACTATAACAATTGTGGTTCAAATCAACATTGTTTATATTAACATATATACACTTTAATATATGTGTTGATTATATTTTTCCTTTGAGTGCCTATTAGTTTCTCTTTGACCAAATTTATGCTACTTATCCATAGTTTAACATTGTGAATTTATTTTTTGTTATTTTTTATTATTATTTAAATTTATTTATTTGTAAGGTGATTGGTTGAGGTATTATTATGGGGTGTTTAGTAACTTCTATTTCTATTAGTAATTTTTTTTCGTTTTATTTCTTTTCTATTAACTTTTTGTTTTTTGTTTTTTTTTTAGTTTCTATTATTTTCTTTTTATGAATTATTCTTTTTTCTCATATTTCAATTTAGATGACAAATTTTTAACGAGAAAAGAAAACAATTACTTTTTAATTGCTTATATTTTTTGTTTTTTTTTTTTTTTTTTTTTTTTTTTTCTCTATTTTCAATTCCAATTTAATATATATATATATAATATACTATATAATATATATATATATATGTTTTATTAGTTTTTATAGTTTAATAATTATATGATAATTAGTATTAGTTTTAGAATCTGTGAGCATTCTTTAAGTTTATGATTCTTAATTTTAGGATCACGTGAGCATTTTTTTCCTAACTTTGTTGAATTTATTTATATAAGCATGGTTTTTACAATTTCTATCTCCAAGTATATCAAAATTCAAGAAATTGATCTTATAACAATAAATTGAATTCAAGAATTCAAGAAAATAATTATCCTAACTTTGTTGAATTTATTTCATATAAGCATAGTTTTTACAATTTCTACCTCTAAATATACCAAAATTCAAGAAATTGATCTTATAACAAGAAATTGAATTCAAGAATTCAAGAAATTAATTTTCTTGAATTCAAGAACTTTTTTCTTTCTCTTTTTTTTTTTTTTTTTTCTCTTTTTTAATTCATTTTGTGTGCCTATGATTAATATCTATTATTGTGGTAGGTCAAAGGATAAGATTAATCTCTTACCATGCAAAAAGTTAATCTGTGAATTTTGTTAAAGTTTTTTAATCTACTACAACATTTTTTTTTTCACATACGAAGTGTTTTAGGAACTAAGTATTTTGACTAGAAACTAAGTGTTTTGATATCCATCTATAATTACTAGTGATTTAATTTATATAAGTATGTTAGTTATAAATTAGTTGTTAAATTAATAGTAAAACATTTGTTATTAAGATTTGTTCATAAATATTAATTAACATGTCTTTACAATTTAATTTAAAAATTAATTTAATACTAACTCACAAATTATAGATCATCTCAATTCAATTTTTCTCTACAAAAGAATGAGACACCACCATTTGAGTGATAATAATAAAAGTTTTGTTTCATATTCCCATGCCTTCACTGCCACAAACACAGTTGCATTCTACTCTATATCAATCATGTTCAATTCCTATAAACTTTGTAGGAAACAATTGTTGTGCAAAACAAGTTTCTTGGAATTGACATCTTATTAAGTTGCAACTAAGTTTCTCCATATCAATTTGAACCAAACACTGCCATAAAAATAAAATTATGAAACTTCATTACAACCAATGAGGTATTGTGCTCACAAAAAAAAACATTTTAGCACAACATTTTTACTTTCATTTCTGTTTTTTTTATATAGGCTTTAATTTATTATCCCACACTTTGTCAACAATTCATACTCAAATTAGCTATATTTAAACTAAGAAATAGGTACTAGGTACTACGTAGCACTTGTTATATATATGTGTGAGATTTGTTATTAATATATAATTTTTTTAAGTTAAATTATAGAATATGCTTTTAATATAATAATAATTCATCTTAAATTGAAAAGATGTACAAATTTTGTAATTATGAAAATGGAAATAAAAATAAAAAAATAAAATAAATTAAGTAAAAGGGAAATAAAACTAAAAACAAAAATTAGTAAACTAGTAGAAATGAAAGTTATCAAAAATTCATAATAACACCCCACCAATCACTTTACAAATAAATAAATTTAAAATAATAAGAAAAAATAAATCCCATATTAAATTATAAATAAATGGAAAAAAAAAAATTGGTAAAAACAAGCTAATACAAAACAAAACCCAATGCCTACAACATATATAATAATTCATTCCACTTCCATGTAAAGGACATTTGTAATTACAAGCCATCGTTTCTATTAAACGGGAGATAAATTTTCCCTTTGTTTTCAAAAGAATCTAATTATTTTATTAAATTGCTCTTTAGAATCTTGCATGGAGATAATTATTAAAATTGAAATTGGTGATGTGTACAAGGAGTTAAGGAGATGAACCTTTATTTTTTTTGGGTCTTTTTATCCTCCCTTTTTCTTATTAATATGTTTAATTAATTAATATAACTTAATAATATGGTTTCCCTTTATCCTCCCTTTTGGTCTTTTTATCCTCCCTTTTTCTTGGATGTCGACAAGAGGTCAATGCCACAAAGGGTTAATAGACATCTTCCCTAACATTCAATACATGAGCATGATTTCATTCACCTTGATATAATTCCCACACCAGTTGTACTTTGGTCATAATACTCTAGAGTTAGTTTTCCTCGTGAGATCATTATGGATCCTCATCATTGTTTACAAAAGTTTCTTGTTCATTCGGATGAGAATGGCATCATGGCGAGCCGATGTTCCCCCTCGCACCTATTTTTGTCAACTACAACCTCTTAACGAAATTTGATCATCTCATGATATAATGATCTTGGTTGCGTTAATGAAGAGGAATTATGGCTCTAATGTTTCTCTCTTTGCAATTTGAAATTGGTCCATTTCTGAGTTTGTTGCAATTATCTCAAAGATGGGATGTTTGTATAGCTATTGGTTTGGCTCTCGTCCATCCCTGGTCTCCCCTACTCACAAGATGGTTTTGGCATCTTCAATTCTCCCCAGCCTTACTATACTCATTTGACATTCCCACCAACTTCTTTATTTTCTCATGATTCGCAGGTTATAGATTTGGTGCCACAATTCAAAGCCTGACCAATTGAATTCTTTGTTTTCTTTTTTACTTTGTCTAACTTAGGAGCACTCAAGGGTGAAAAACATGAGTATTGGAAACTCATCAATTCTTAGCAGTACAAGCAGTGTAGGCACAACCTTTGCCATGGGTTTCTCTCTAATGGGACACTCTCATAGCAATACAAGAGAGATCCTCTCCATTGAGCACAAAGCCAAATTCATGTCTCATGAGCCACCTTGGATTGCAATCAGTAAAAGATGGTCTTAATGAAATTTAGTTTACTTCTTTATGGAGTTATGAAGACTTCCTCAGGCAAAAATTGGCTCAAAAACAAATGGTATGCAAAATTTGTGCATTGTGTAGCGTTTCCTACTGGGAGTCCAAAGTACCTCTCCTTGGTGGAAGCAGTCGGTGGTTCATGGCTCTTTGCAACAAATTGTCCAATGGCTTATTATGGTCTCTCAGTGGTCCTGGTCACTAGTGCATAGTGGTTTGCAAGAAACCTGAGGTTGATGGGTGATTAGAAGTTCATTCGTGAACAGAGTTTCCAACTTCGATGATAATTGATGTTAGTTCCTCTTAGGCTTCTGGATTGAACTCTCATAAAGGATGCAATCATATGGTTAGTCCCTAGTCACACTATTATTCTCTGTAATAAATTAGTCTATTCATGGAGTAGGTTGATAAATTTTGTTTTCATCTAAATGGCTCTTCAGAGTGATGCCAACAATTTTGTAATCGAAAGCATAGTAGCTTTGGTCTAAGTCATCCTTTCATTTTGTTGGATAAGCTAGTCATGAAAAACATTTTCAATATGAATAAGCCTTAACTTGTGTTATTGGGTACGTTTCCCAATATGGCAGCCGATAACTCAAACAAAATCTTTATATATATTTTTGAATCAATAATATAAAGTTGAGCCTTCACACAATAAGAAACTTAATAACAATTTTAATTAATCATTATAATTAAAATTATATATATATATATAATTATATATATATATATATATACTCATTATAGCATACATCGACAATCAAGATCCAATTTTTCATCAAGCTCATGAACCAGGTAATACCCCTAACCACAATTTTTTTTTTTCCTCTCATGGAATCAAAAGCATCACTCCTAGAGATCAATTGAGTATTTTGAAAGAACCAAAGAAAAAGGGTCGAAAATCAATATTTAATTACCTGAGTATGGATTACGTGGTGAATATTAGCAAAGTTTCACCAATATATGTTATCTTTCAACTCTCCTCTCAACATCTTCAATGAAATTCATCTTGTGGAACGCTAAGCATCTTAATGGGAAATCCAAGAAAGGACTCTTAAAAAATAAAAATTTCTAAGAACATCATGACATCATGATGATTCAAGAAATGGAATATCATTTTTGTGCCTTTGAACAAGCTTTTAAAGAATGTTTGGAGAAATTGTCATTATCTAGTCCAAGTTTCCCAAGCAACGTCACGAGATATTGCTATGGCATGGAACCCTTCCTTAGTCACTCTTCATGATTCATTTTCTCTATCCATAGTCATAACTACTAACTTCCAACCCATTGGTTCATCTAATTCAAGTTTCATAACCAATGTTTATGGCCCTAGTATTCCAGTTGACAAAAAATTCTTCCTTCAAAACCTCTAAAGAGCCTCAAATCTTATAGGTAAAACTTCTAGATTATAGGTGGGGATTTTAACATGATAAAAAACATCAATGAAAAGAATGGTGGGATTCATAGACTTGATAAAGAAAGCCCCCATTTTGTGGAATTGATCAATAACTCCAAACTTATATATGAGTACATACAATGATGTATACACCTCGAACAATAAGTGAGGAGGCACATCTCAAATAGCTTCAAAACTTGATAAATTCCTCATAGTAGAGTCTCTCTAAATTTCAGGCACCAATTTTGAGGCTTATCTTCTCCCTTGCCATGGTTTGAATCATTAGCCCATAGAACTCTTTATGGACTAAATTGGTAATCTATAGAACAAGCCCTTCAAATACAAGGATTTTGGTTACAACATCCTAATTTTCTCTCTCATGTAGAAAAATGGTACAAATAACCAGATCATTTTCTTTGGACCCTTATGTATCCCTTCCAATAGTGATCAAGATGTATCAAAATGAAAATCAAGAACTGGAATATTGAATATTTTGGTAACATTCACAAAGAAAAACTAAAGCTAGAACAAGATATGACCACCATCTAATAAGTAATAATGCCAAATGGCAGATTTGAGGAATTGGAACATGAAGAAGCAACCACTCACCTATAGCTAGAGGAAAGATTGAAGCAAGAGGAAATACTTTGGAGACAAAAAATCCCAAGTACAGTGGCTTAATAAGGGACAAGAAAAAACTAAATTCTTCCACAAATTCGTGATCAACTACATGAAAAGTAATAGAAATCAAGCTTCAAAACACTCAATCACCAAAAAATGGAAATCCATGATGCAATATCCAAAAAAATAATGAATCATTTCCAAGCCACACTCATAGGAAACCATTCTAAACAAAAGGCATGTTATCATGAAAATAACAAATCACATTCCCAAACTTGAAACAAGGGAATAGAATGATCTCCTTTTCAAGGAAACCACCTCATAGGATATTGAAGCGACTATTATGGAAATGCCTAAATGTATGTCTGAAGGTCCCAACAACTTTACTACTGATTTCAACCAGGCTTGGTGGGAAATTCTTGGGTGTGATTTTTGGAAACTAGTAGAAGACTCTCAATGTTCCTCATTTATATTAACAACCCTTGATGCTACACTTATATCTCTTATTCCTATAAAACCAACACTAGTTATCCTTTAAATTTTAGGCCTATTTCCCTATGTAATATTATGTACAAAATCATCTCCAAAGTTCTCACAAATTAACTAAATCCCATTCTCCCCAGACTTATATCTCCTAAGAAAATTGGTTACATGGAAGGTGGAAAAATTATGGATAACATAATACTAGCCCATAAACACATTCATTGACTTAATTCCAATAAGTCTTCAGGTATACTCATAAAACTTGATATATCAAAAGAATTTGACAAATTGAGATGGAAATTTATTTTTCACATGCTCACTACTTTTGGGTTTGCAGAAAGATGAATTCATTGGGTTCTCTCCCTCATTTCCAAAACTTTCTTTATCCATCCTAGTTAATGAGTCTACCCCTCCTATTCCTCCCCCCCTCCCGCTCCCGCACACCCCCTCAAAGGTTATAATGTGAGGATAATATTAGAAACAAAGGACAATAATGAGAGTGGGGTGATTCATTATTATAGGAATTTTAAAACTTTCATTTACTCATTCAGAATACTAGGACATCAATAAACACTTCAACAATTGATTCATATCAAAATCACAAGAATCAATCATTAGAAGCACAAATGGAACACATATATTCTTAAAAATTTATTCAATTTACTTCACAAAGGAAAGCTTATACTTTTTTTTACAAATTTATTTGGGTGCAACCAAAAGGAAGCCACTACTTCCTAATTTACCATCTATAACTGAAAGGAGGTACATCCATATTTTATCAACTGCCAGTGAAAGGATATCCAACCCTAAATATTTATCATCAACTACTTGAAGGAGCTACAATCCCCGATCTATAATCTAACACTTGTATGATCTCAATGATTCATATTTCATACAATTTTCTTACTCAAATCATGAAGGACATCCCCTTAAATAAATAAACTTATCACTTCAAACACTCACCATAAACACTAGACTACCATCCTCAACAATCTCTAACAACTAGCCAACTCACCAAATACACCTACAACATTTCTCCAACACACATCCTCACATATTACAATCTTGAAAATTTGATTATGCTTTTAAAGAGTTTGGACTGATAGTTTTAGTCATTTATCTTTGATTCAACTTTTACATAATTTAATGCTTGCATGAATATTAATTTTTTCCTTTATACTGCTTCAAAAATGTCGTCTAAATATGTTCTCTAGATCTTCAATCACTTCTTACATGTCACTGTAAAAAAACCTGAGATAAACTACTCAATTTATCTATTTTGGAAATTTTATCAGGTTTTTGCTGAGCTTTTCTTAATTTAGTGCATTGCCAAATTTAGTTGATATGTTAAATTTTCGTCCAAATTTACCATGTTGTGACATATTTATTCCAAGTCATTCATCCCTCTTTTAAAATCCTTTAGCGCTACTAGTTTGGTTGATAAACACCCAAATATGCCAAAATTATTCTGTCGGCTCATTCATACATTAGCCTTCAAGGATAGGCCAAAGTGCTTTACATCGCCAAACATTACTCCATCAAGCCCATTGAAATATATCCTTGAGTTCTTACTTCCTTTTATAATCCTTCACACCATCAATTACAAACTTCACATGTAAATAAGTCTTGGTTCTTATGCTTTAGCACCTGGCTTAATCTCCCTAACATGATTTTATAAATAACTCTACAAACGCATGTCTGAATTTACATGTCAAGTGGGTCCACCTCTCTCCTCATTCACTCTTTTCATTGGTCATATTTTGTTGCTTTGTCCGTTGTTATATTTGAGAGCAATGTCATCCTATATCATCCTCTTTTATGTCTTTTAATTTCCTTCTGGGGCGGTACTTTCGGGGTGACATTTCCTAGGTTTCTTCTTATTGGTTCTTGGCTCCAACATCATATGCCATCGTTTCCCGGTGCTTAGCCAGATCGAAGAGACTTTTGTACTGCTAAATTGAAACGTTCTAGGATCCCTTCTCTAGGATGATGTGTCCCAGTGGGATCCACCAATGATCTCATGGACCAATCACATGCTTACCGGGGTGAGTTGTTAACCCACGTCTTCTACCACCTTGTCATGGAGATTAATCAGCATAAATTCCCTATCTTGTGAACTTTTTAAACCTTCTAGGGAAGGAATCCAAGGGAAGGAATCCTAGGGTGATATGGCTCTAGGGACCATTATACTACACATTCCACCAATCAAACTCCTTTCCCCTTGTTAACATCCTCTCGAACTTATGTCATCTTGGGGGTTCACTTATGCAATCAACTTCAAACTATTTGGGGAAGCTCCTATAGTGATTACATGTTATGGACTCCATCATTGCCTAATAAGAACTCATTCCATCATTGTTTTAATTGTTCCACGTCCACTTGACATCTAGTAATCCCAAGACATCAACATTGTGCGTGACTTCATTCTTCCAAGGAAGGTCTCCTGAGATGACGTAGTTGTGGGACATCTACTAGAAAATTAAATTTACTTCCACTTACTTTTTGTGTTCCCACATCCTCTCGACCCTCTGTTAGCGGCTCAGCCAAAATAATATGCCTGGTTTGGAAAAAAAATCCAAAATTTCACCAATTTGTTCCTTCTCCAATTTGACTCTATAATTTTTTACCATTTCAGGCACTAACCTTTGAATACAACAACTTATGATTTAGGATTCCATTTGTAGACTTCTATATACCGTTGTAAATATCTTTCCAATATCTATTCATTTGAGTAGGTTACAAAAGCTATTGCGATTATTATTTATACCCCAAATGGATCCAAAGTATTTTCCTCCATCACTGCCCTTTCCATACTTGAGTTGATCTTGTTTGCAACCACCTGTGACTGTGTTGTGACTTTGCAATCACCTTATTCATCTTTTCCATCATTATCAACATCTTTCTAACATTCTCCCTCTTTGGTGTTGATGGAAACACCATATCATCAAACAAAACAACATCAAGGAATTTGATTGGCAAAGTGTGTAGTATAGTGGTCCCCATAGCCATATCACCCCAAGAGACCTTCCTCAAAATTTTTAAAAGGTGCACAAGCCATGGCATCTAGGTCTATTTATATCTAGGATAAGGTGGAAAAATATGTGGCTTAACAACTCACCTTGAAAAGCGTTTAATTTGTCGAAAAGATCAATGGTAGTTCCCACTAGGACATATCATCCCGAAATAGGGATCCTCAAAGGTTTCAAGTTAATGGTAGTAAGGTCTCTTTGGGCTAACTCAGCATTGGGAAATGATGGCATGTGATGCCAGAGCCAATAACCAATAAGAAGAAACCCTAGACATGTCACCTCGGAGGCATCACCTTAGAAGGAAACTAAAAGGCACAAAAGAGGATGCTCTGGGACACAGTGGCTGAAAAAGAAAGAAAGAGTACCAATTAAAAGAGTGAATGAGAAGAGTTGCAGACCCACTTAACATGTAACTCTAGGCAGGCATCCTTTAAGTAATTTATAAAATCGTATTAGGGAGCTTAAACCAAGGGCTAAAGAACAAGCATCATGACCTATTTGTATACAAACTTTGTGACCGAGTGCACACAAATTATAAAAGGAAATAAGCTCTCGGGGCTTAGTTCAATGGGCTTGGTGGAGTAATGTTTGGCAATGTAAAGTGCTTTGGCATATCCTTGAAGGCTAATGTATGAACGAGTTGGCATCATAACTTTGGCATATTTGGGTGTTTATCCACCAAATTGGCAGTGCTAAAAGATTTAGAAGAGTCATGGAAAAGTTGGTAGCAGTATTCCACAACATGGATATTTTAGAAGAAAAATTATCATATTAGCTAAATTTAACAATGCGCCAAATTTGGAAAAGTTTAGCTAAAACTTGATAAAATTTCCAAAATAGCAAATTTTGCAGTTTAGATAAGGTTTTCTTACACTGATGGTTAAGAAGTGATTAAATACTTAAATAACATATTCAGAAGAAATTTTTGAAGTAGGACAAAGGAAAAAATAAATATTTAAGTTAACTGAAACATAAATGAGTAAAAATATCAATCCAAATTCTTTAAAATCATAATCAAATTTTCCAGATTGTAATGTGTGAGTATGTGTGTTGGAGAAATGTTATTCGTTTATTTGTTGAATTTATTAGTGATCATATATTGTTGAGGATGGTGGTATGGTGTTTTTGTGAGTGTTTGAAGTGACAAGTTTGTTTGTTTGGTATTTATTTATTTATTTTATTTATTGTTTTTATGATAAGGGAATGGCCCTCATTATTTGAGTATGAAAAGTGTATGAAATATGAATCATTGAGGTCATGCAAGTGATATCTTGTAGATCAGGAGTTCTAGCTCCTTCTAGTAGTAGTTGGTAAATATTTAGGGGTTGGATATTCTTTCATTGGTAGATGATAAACTAGATTGTATCTCCTTTTAGTTGTAACTGATAAATCAAGGAGTAGTAGCTTCCTACTAGTTGCAGCCAAAGAAAATTGTAACAACAAGTAGAAGCCTTCCTTTGTGAAGTGATTAGAAAGATATTTTGAAGAATATATGCGTCCTATTTGTGTTTCTAATGATTGATTCTTGTGATTTAATATAAATTAATTTCTAAAGTATTTATTGGTGTCCTAGTATTCTGCATGAGTAAAAGAAAGTTTTGAAATTCCTAAAATATTGATTCACCCCCCCTCTCAGTATTGTCTCAGTTTTTAATAATTTGTATCATAGCTAAAATAGGTTTCTTCATAATAGTTTAACAACTGGACGAAATATTGAGGACCATGGCAAACTAGGAAGGAGCTTACACCAATAGGGCACCTACATTCAATGGAACAAACTATGTGTTTTGTAAATTCAGGGTGAAAACTTATATTCAATCACTTGGAGTTGATGTATGGGATGCAATGGAAGAAGAATAAAAAAATGCATCTAGATTCAATTACAAGAGATCAAAAGATGGAGTTTACATGTAATGATAAATCCATGAACTCAAGCTCATGGATTTCTCTACTGTAAAAGCTATTTGGGACAAGATGAGTAGTTTCTATCAAGGTGATAACAAGGTAAATATAACCAAACTTCAAGGTTTTAGAATGAAATTTAAGTCTTTTAATATGCATGATGATGAAGATATTTCAAGGTACCTACTAACGGTTGATGAAGTTGTGAACACTACAACAAGTCTTGATGAAAAATTAGAAGATATTGTAGTAGTTCAGAAAGTATTGAGATATCTCCCTGAGAGATTTAATCCCAAGGTTTCAACCATTGAGGGGATGACCAAGTTGAAGACTCTCACTTTGGACTAGCTACTTGGAACTCATACTACTTATGAGATGAGAATTTCAAATTGCAAGCCTACTGCAAAGGAGCCTGCCTTAAAAGTAACCAATAAACCCAAGGAATAGCATGATTATTCATGTTTTGAATCAAATGAAGAGGAATCTAAGTTGATGAGGAAGCTAAGGAGAAGCTTATGAAAGTAAAAACATAAGTTTCCTTTTAAGTGCTTTAACTATGGTAAAATTAGGAACTATGCTTCCAAGTGTCCTAAAAATGAAAAGAAGTAATATGATCCTAGAGAGAAGTTCAAGAAAATTCAAAAGGAAAGAAAGAAGGCTAAGAAGAAGAGATTCTACATTCAAAATGCTATCTACTCTTAAAGTGAAGGCAACCAATCTTTGGATGAGGAAAAAGATGTTGACAGTCTAAAGGAATGTATTCTCATGGCCATAGACAATTTGGAAGTAGAAACTATTAACTATGTTTTTGAAGAGTTTGAAGTTAACTTAGAATGAGAGATAGCTAGTTCTCTTGAAGAGATTGAAAGGTTGAAGAAGAAAAATAAAGCCCAAAAGAAATTGTTGATCAAAGACAAAGTTGAATCCATTGAACCTATGCTCCTTCAAATTTTAGAAGACGAGAAGAGTCAAAGACACTTTAAATCAATTGTTTAGAGAGAAAAACCAAGCATGTGAGAGGCTAGAAGGAGAAATTGTTTTGCTAAGGAAAGAGCTCAAGAAGGAAAAAACCCAATTGAGTTTTAATGCAAAATTTGGAAAGGGGTCTCAAAGCTTGAATGAGCTTCTTGAAGCACAAGGGGTCTCAAGTAATAGAATGGGTCTTATATTAGAAGTCAATTCTAGCTCAACAACAAATTCAAATGGAAAGATGTCAATTAATTTTGTACAAAAAGAAAAAGGTGGGTCAGTGCAACCACAAGGGAACAAAGGAAGTGTGTTGTACAATATGCAACAATATACAAATCAGTAGCAACGAAATAGGTGGAATTTCACTTAGAAAAAGACAAATATCACTATAGAACAAAATCAAAATACATAGAGGGTATCCCATTGAATGCTCATAAATTGATTGTCTCCCATGTACAAAGGAGTATTTACCTGATGTTGTTTTACATGCATAAATTATTGGCACAAAACAATGACTTTTAGGGTGAATTTATCATATAGGTAGCTTAGGCCAAGGAGAATAAATTATCAACCAAATAACACTAGTAGAAAATGATGAAATTAGTGATTAGGTGACTAAAATCATTGGTCACATCAATTGTTTCAATGAATTACTATTAAAATTAAGAAATTTGAAGTGACCGAACTAAAAATTACTAACTTAAACAACTAATTTCGCTTAGGGATAAAATATATGACTAGATAATAAGTGACCAAACTAAAAGAAACAAACTTAAATGACTAATTTAGTTGAGGACTAAAGTATATGACTAGATAATAAGTGACAAATTTAATAATGATTAATGTAAATGACTACTATAGTCCAATAATAAAAATATGACCAAATAATAAGTACAAGAAGTATATGAATTAGTCATTTATGTTAGTAATTTTTAATTGTGTTACTCCAGAAATGGAAAATTGAAATTTTTGATATTGAAGTTTTTCATTTGACTACAGGGATCTCTAAATCCATCTGCAGCGTTAAAATTTAGAGATAAAGGGGTCTTTGAAACCATCTATGGTGTTAAAATTCTAAATACACTTTTGTCTCTAAATTTTAACATTGTAGATGGTTTCATATATTCTCAACATCACTTGGACCTTTCCTCATCATCGGTGCAAGGCTCTCCTTCACCAGTTCATCCAAGGAGGAAAAGGCCAATGGAACATGAGATGAAGGACAAACAAAAAAACAAATCAGAGAAATTTGTAACTTCTGAAACTTTTCAAAACCCTAAGAAAGTCATAATACATCATGTGTCTTTCTCCAATCTATGGGATGAAAGGGAAACCAAACTCAAAGTTAGACAACCCCAAGAAGAGTTTTTTAACCACTCACAAATGGTCTCAAGCCCTGGGCTAGCCACAAATAGAGGACCCAAATAGTGCACATTTGGAGCAGGGGTTAGGGCCTTTAAATCACTAGATGGTTTCCCTATCAAATTATTAACTTTTCTTTCTAAATAGCTTGTAGGCCCTAAAACTGAGGCATGGTGACCTTTCAATATAACTTCCAAATGTGAATGGATAAAATCCTTGCACTAGCCCAAATTTTTTGAAAAACCCCTCCTCCAATGCATAATTCACCAACTCTTCCTCCTTCATGTCGGTCTGATAGCAAGAAACCACATATTTGATGAGTATTTTTGTGTCATGAAAGGGTTTATCACAACGATGATCTATGTACTTAAAAAATATGAGAGAGAGAGAGAGAGAGAGAGAGAGAGAGAGAGAGAGAGAGAGAGAGAGAGAGAGAGAGAGAGAGAGAGATCTAGATCCTTCTTAACTCTAGATCTACTAAGTGCCAAGATGAAGGAACCAAATCTTTCTTAAGATGCAAACATGAAAAAAAATTTAGATTATGTAAAAGTTTTGGGGCCTTCTCATTTGGAATTTAATTTTCCCACTCAAATTTAAGAGGGTATAGCCAAAGAGGATTGGCAGGTATAGCCAAGGAGGATTGGCTAGCAAACTAGTTAACAACAAAATAGAGTTCTCGCTCAAATTTAAGAGGGTGTGGCAAAGGAGGATCTGTTGGAAAAATAGGCTAATAACATTTGGTTAACAACAAAATAGAGAATAGAGTCGTTGGGATCTCCTTCCTTTGCTTTAGCGCCTTCACCTTTTCCTTGGGGATACTCTCCATGCTTGCAAACCTGACAACAAAATTAACCATTCATACAATACACACTTGAAATTTTACGCAACAAAGGGTTTTTCACTGGCATACCTTGACCGACTAGAGGTAATGCAGTGCCTTCATCTTTTCCTTAGGGAGACTCTCCATGCCCACAAAATTTCTAGTAAAATTAACCTTTCATACAATACACACTTGAAATTTTACACAATAGAGGATTTTATCTGGCATACTTCAACCAACTAGAGGTAATGTGGCTATGTACAGGACTGCGTAACCGTAGATCGAGTCCTGGAGGTATAAAATGAGAAACCATTCCATTATTGAAACCTTGCAGAGGATGGAGTCTCGACAATGCAGGATAGCCTTCTAAATGATAAATATACTCGCAGAAGATAAAGGCAAGGATTTGGAACTACCCATGTATCTTAGACAGAGACTTAGACAGAGAAGGAGGGCATCTGGATGGATCAACAACAATTACTGAGATAGAGAAATTATCAAAACAAAGACGAATGTAAAGAGGAGTAGAGTGCGTGTTTTTGTAAATGTTTTAACCAGTTGTAAAGACAAAAAGGAGCAGGTGATAAGTGAGAGGAGAGATTAAGACAATGTAACATGTGCAACAAAACAAGTTCTCTCCAGAATTGTCAATATAGTCAAGTTGACTACTCCACAGCAACTAAGGCGACCATTTACTGGAAATAAGGTATGAAAAAAAAAAGACAAATGGATAAGATTGCAATTATTATAATTATATTACTAATATGATTGATATTCCATGCCCATCATTTTTTACACCTCATGCTTAAATAAATAAGAAATATAGGGATGACTCATTACTACAGCTCAAAAGTACTATCAGAAGCACTATCACAACTCAATCTCATGATTAAAACAATTAAAAATAACACACCTATCCTTCCATAATCCCCCAAGAATATACCAAGTACAATTTATCAGTGGTCTCTTGAAGTAGTAGAGTGAAGGCACAAAACAGGGGGGATAAGGTGAAGCTTCTACTAGGAGTGTGAGCAGTGAAATATCTTAGGATGTGAGGCACCTATAGATCATGGCTTAAACATTTGTCCATTGTCGTTCGTTATATTTTTTCCCCTTTAGTAAAATGATTTGTGAATCCCTCTTTTTAAAAATATTTTGTAGAAGGATTGCAACAATTAGGGTTTGTCCTTGTATGTTGACATTAGATTTGTTTTTATCACTGTCATGGTTTTTTCTTGACAATGGAACTGTGATCGCCTTTTTTGGCATTCACTACTTTTAATGGATGCATTTTTGTATGTTGGATAAGGATTTCTGGCATCAAATTTCCATAACATCCAGTTTTGAAGTGTTGACGAATGTTTGTGCTCTTTTGTAGTACACCTTACATGATTTTGGGTGTAGAAATAGCCTTTACAACACCATCAAATATGTGAGGTGGAATGTCTTCCTTGCAGATCCCTAAAGTCATTGGTACTTTGTCAGAAGCTTTGTGGACTAGTGATATCCCTTCATGATTTGTGCTACAACCACAGACAACATGGATTAGGGAAGCAGCTTCCATTAAGCCCCTCATATTAAAGGGATTCTTTGGAATAGTCTGGTATATTCTTTAGCTATTATGTCAATCTTCCAAGTTCCATTTTCAAGAACAATTTGACTTATGTATTATATTTGGTTACAAACTTAGCATTCTTGATTATAGTTTGTTGATGTGCTTCCCACCATACTCTACTTAGTTAAGGGTGTCCCACAAAAAATGAGAATAGTGAATTCCTTTCTTATCCCAGCTAGAGGACCTTGAGTAATACGACTTATTTTTTTACATTATTGGCCTACTCAATGAGGCATGAGGCTAGATGGCTAGGGGATTTCTTATTGTAGTGTTTTTTATTGAATAATTATCCCACATCAATTTTTTAATCAATAAAAAAATATTTTCAATTTCAATTTGAATAAAAAAAATACATCAATCTGTGTACGTTAGACCATTTAGATATGGATAACTAATTATTTATGGAAGTAAGAATGGCCATTGTGAGATGAATTTAATATATTTAATGTGGTCAAGAATCATATGAATGAAGGTTTGCGTAAAGATGTGAAAAATATTCTGAAAAAGTTAAGGTTCATATATGAGTCTCAGAGAAGTTTACATGATTCAAGGCCCTAGAGAGTTAGACAGATGTTATATGTTGCCCTAGATTATTGGTTGTCATTATCCACATGAAGCATGTTTGACAGTGAGCTACCAAGAGAAGAAGCCTATAATCATGGCATGTAATTTCCTGAACATGATTGATCAACTCAAGAGTTCCTTATTGTGTGGGTTCATAGAACCTCATATGCAAGGTTCATAAATTAATGGTTGAATTGTTGGAATAACAATGCCCATTTATATGGGCACCCTAGTTTGATAAAATTTGGCATAAGTTTAAGATAACATAAGACAAATAATATGAAGAGAAGATTTGATTAAAACTTTAAACTTTATTCTAGGTTGATCTTTTCTAGCTAAAAACTTATCCTTAGTTTCAACAACTAAATTTGAAACAAATTATGTACTATAATTTCATGTTCTTATGCAATACAAAATAGGTGATTTTGTGGAAAATAATTTTACTGTGGTCTCTCTTTTGCATGTTCTCTTCATGACTTGACATGGTATCAGAGCAGGAACTAAAAAAAGGTCTACGAATGAGAGTTTAAGTTCAAATGCGCTACCAAAAAGTTGTGGAGAGCATTAAATACAGTGGAAGAAAATTGTGGCAGTAAACAAGTATTCACAAAAACACAAATGTAGTTCCCAGTGAATGAAAGGAAATCCAATATCTGCAACAGTAGAAATTATGTGGCAATTCTAACAAACTGAGACCCCCACAAACTGAGACCCCCTTCTCTGTCCAGTTGCACAAAATATCTTACTAAAAAATCCATTTTTCCCTAGCTTTATTTTCCACTCTGTTTGTTTGTTTATATTGAGAGAAAAGGCATTATATTAGAGATGAACACACACAAAATCAACACAAAAACACTATAAAAGACAATTTTAAGTCACTTGCATGTTTAGTTGTAGCTTCTAAACATGGATAAGTGAATGAATGCCCCATGGATAGAAAACATCATTCAAGGTCATAAATAAACACACCTGTCATCACCCTTGACTCAATTGCAGAGAAATGAATAAATATTACACAAAGCTCATGTGAAGTTTTACTTTAACAAAGTGAAAATATACATTTGACAAGAAATGAAAACAAAATGAGAAACAACAATAGCATGAGAGATGAGGGCCCAAGTTATGATAAATGAAATCCATTTCTTTCAAGATCCAAAAGATACAATGCAAAATATAAATGAAAGAAGAATCATGATTTCACAACATAATAGTTAATAGATCACCAAATCACAAAATATCACATATTTCAACTCATTATATAGTATAGATTAAAAATGATAGCCTGCATTAATGGGATAATCATTCACTCCCTACAACCTTCATGTTGTAATTGACAATAGCTCTAACGTCTTGGCCCTAAATCTAATCCAAATAGATCATATACCTAAGGTATTCAACAACAAACCTACAAAATGTTTTTTTCTTAATCTATAACAAGGAGAGGCCAAACCCTTACTTTTTGTCTCAACCACTATACATTACAATTATCAAGAATAATCAGATTCAACACTAATTATTGGTTTGGGTATCCATAGTGAAACATTTGTGTGTGCTCTTAGAATATTTAAAATAACTTTTTTTCTTAACAAAGTTTCATAATAGTTGGTGTACTATTCTCCTAGTTAACTAAGTTTAGGTTATTTTTCCATTAGTTAACAGGAAAAGTGTATTTATTGCAGGACCCATATGCAAAGGGAAAAGAGCTAATGTGCACATGTAGTTGAAGAGACTATTTTAGACCAAACACAACATCCATACAACCCTAAACTATGAATTTTTCAAGCATAGTTGATTGTTGTCTAAATGTTCTTGTATTGAATAACTCTAAATAGAATTCATTTAACAACAGAAAGTTAAATTTATGAGCATTGCATCAAATCATAAAATAGCTGAAAAAATAAACAGTAGATATTCCTCTTATTCAACTTTTCATTCTTTTGATCAAAGCTTGCAAAGTGTCCTTTGGAGCTTGGAAATTGTATTGTCAATAAAATATCTTAGATCTCAAGTGTACAACCTTTATAACAAAGAGAAGCTACAATAGTGAAACCTACTCCTTTATGCATGTTCTGAACAATAGATCACTCTTCCTCTTCTTTCTATCCTAAAGCGAAATTAAGAAATCACTGAAGGCAAAGTTGGCTTGAAAATTTGTATGCCCTATGCATAGAAAAGACTACTACAACATTGCATAGTCTACAGAATTTTCTAGTCACTTCAGCAATGTAATCCTCATGTCCTTGAATGTGCTCTTCCCTTCCTTCAACTCTCTTTCTCCCTTCTCTATGAGATCACCTTCTCCTATCATTCCCTCTTTATTCTTTGGGAGAGATAACAAATCTCCTCAATCCTAGATACCACCTATATCAAACATGAAATGTGCAACTAAAATTAAGTCATAATCTCCCTCACTACTGTCCTATAACTTTTAAAACATTTCATTTCCATTACTAAGACTAAATAACTTCAAAACATATCACCTTCACTTTTTATTTTATTTTTCAAGTGAAATGATAATATGGAATTGTTTCCCACTTTTCCTAAAGGATCACCAAAAAAATTCTCGAACCATTTCCTACACTTCCAGACTATAACTTGTGCAAGAAGTTCCTACTCAAGCTCCATTTCTCAACACTCCCTCTTCGAAGAAGTTGCAATTATGCACCAATCCAAATCGATCTATAAATGATTCAAACTTCTCTTTCACTACTGACTTAGTAAAAAATATCAACTACCTACTAGTCTATGGGAATATATTGTTGCTCCACTTCTCCCTTCTGAATTTTGTCTCATATGAACTGAAATTTGATCTTTATGTAGGCTTTACCTTGTATAGTTATTTGTTGCAAACATATCCTTAATAAAAGTTATAAACTAGAGAAACCACATTCATTTCATGTCAAAACAGTCTGGAATCACCATTCTATTATCTAGAAAGGTGGAAAAATAATAATGTGGAAAATGTCTCATGCATTCATAATGTCATATTTATAAAATTCCAGGAAATGAGTCTAGAGAATAGAATTTCGAATATTCTCAATCATGATCACATTCACTAAACAAAAATGTGTGTGTGCGTAATGCGAGAAATCATAATCCATAACACCAAAGTGCAAGTGGAACCACTAGAACGTATGAGTACATCGACCAGTAAGTAGCAAGATGATTTCGACAATGAAATCCCTTTGGAGGTTTTGCAACAATGATTGAAACAACGAATTTATTGTAATTTTATAAATACGCCTAACAAGAAGAGAATACCTCAAATGCAAAGCTCACATTTGAATTAATTCAGTACTCCATGGGGAATGCACCTTGCGGGGTTGAGGTGCCAAAATATTTTCTCAATGAATGGGACACATTTCAAAAAATGGGGGACTTGTGGGCACACCCTCCTGAAAAATGGGACCCCTAGGCATCCCCCCACAATTTTTTTCCAAGAAACCCAACATGACAAAAGCAACGTAGGAGGCCTAGCCCATACAACAATAAAGTTATCATAGTTTGCATCCTATGTATTTTGTTGTATATGAAATTTCTTTCCATAGTATTTCTTTTATAGTCAAACAACCAGTTCTCGGTAAATGGTGAAGTTGTTGGCTTTAACTTTTTTCTAAAATAAGTTTGCATTTGTATGGGAAAATGTTGAAAAGTAGGTCAAAGAACCTTTAGGTGTTGGAGAGATGATCTTTATAAATATTCAAATATGATAAATGATAAAGCATAATAACAATGATGATTGATAAACCATGATTCATGTTTTTATCATTTCACCATTTTTTATTTTTAGTTTTTACATTGCATAATGATGAATTTACATGGGATGAATTGTTACATTGGGTTTTTTTTTTTTTTTTTTTTTTTTTTTTTTTTTTTTTTTTTTCTAAAGATGCCCCACGCATGCTGGGAACCCCGACAACCTGCCCCACACCCCCATGAATTTCCCTAAAATTTGGGGGCATCTACACACATTCCCCATGTATGTTACCCCTATCCTATGCTCCAACATCCCAGAAACATCAGGGAACATTGGTAACTCTCTATTATTTGATGCCAAAAAATTCAATATCTTATTTCAAGGAGTATCTGCCTCCAATAAAAATTCTCTATGGCACAACTGGAGTCCCAAACCCTCCAAGAAAAAATTACTATTTATAAAATACTCAAATCTCTCTTTTGCAAGTACAGAATGTGCACAAACATGAGCTTTTATATTGGGAAAGCTTTGAGTTTTTTTTCCATTTTAGTTCAATTTTCTCTTTCTTGGATTTTCTCTTATTTCCTCTCAACAAGAAACAACTGAAAACATTAAGATACAATCATTTATGAGGCTCAAACTATTAGAAAATTATATATTACGAAGCAATGGAACACATAAAATATTGTAGAAAAATAAACATAGAAAACGCACAAAACAAGAGAGACACAGATATACGTGGTTCACCCAGTTTGGGCTACGTCCACCCTGAACAGCCAGTCCTTCCTTTCTATTATCGAGCAAAATGAAGAGACACAACCTATAACAAATCCGCTATAATATCCTCTGTTTTCTCTCACCGTCTCACCTCTTTGTTTCTCGCTCACACACATAATACACATCTATATCACAGCCTCAAATACAATGCCCTCATACAAAGAGAGGGGTTGCCTTCTAGGGCAAAAAAACCCTAAACTAAACATAAGTTCT
>APFE031562821.1:8372-35402 GCA_000404065.3 Pinus taeda | reverse complement strand
TGTCTGAGCCTATGATGCCATAATGCTACATCTGCTCCTTTGGAAGTTAAAGCATTAACAAAGTTAGAAATACCATTCCATAAATACAATGTACCAACCTTTTCGCCTTTTACTATTACCAGGGCTCCTTTGGTGACCTTCCAAGCTTTATTTGTGAAGGTTGTCACACAACCTTCACCGCCTAACTGCCCTATTGAAATCAGATTTTTCTTTAGATCTGGAACATGCCTTACCTCCTTTAATAGCCATTGGTTTCCATTCTGTTGTTTTACAAGAAACTTACCCATTCCAACAATTTTACAGGGTTTATCATCACCCAAACGAACTTGTCCAAAATCTTCTTGAACATAGTCATGAAAGTATTTCTTATCAAGTGTGGCATGGAATGAGGCCCTTGAATCTACCACCCAGGAATCAGTGTTATTTTCGAAAGAAAGAATCAAAGCATCTTGTAACACCTCACCTGTCACATTTGCTTCATGATTCTTTTCCTGTTGTGCATCTCCTTCTTTTCCCTTCTGAGATCTACAATCTTTATTTAGGTGTCCTTTCTTTCCGCATTTCCAGCACACTATCCATGATCTAGACTTGGATCTGCCTTTCCTTGATTTACTGTGATATCCTAAGCTCTTTCCTCTTTCCATTTTTCTTCCCCTAGACTCTGCACTCAAAGCATTACTCGATGTCTCATCGGAGCTTTTCCGTCGCATTTCTTCGCTAAGGATAGCACCAACAACATCATCAAACTTTAAAGTACTAGATCCAGAAACAGAGTTACTAATGGCCATTACTAAACCATTCCAACTTTCTGGCAATGAGCACAAGAATAATAGAGCTCTAACATCATCATCAAAGTTTACCCCTACAGAACATAACTGACTTGTAATAGTATTAAAATCATTTAAATGATCTGCAACAGATCCACCTTCTGACATCTTCATATTAAATAACTGTTTCATAAAAAATACCTTGTTTGAGGCCGAGGGTTTTTCATATAGTTTCTCCAACGTCTTAATCAAACTCTGTCGTTGTTTCCTTCGGAATGTTGAAGATGACCGATGCTACAAGGCACAACCGTATTGTTCCGAGTGCCTTTCTATTGAGAAGGTTCCATTCTTCATCTTTCATACCCGTCGGCATCTTTGCTTTTCCGGCCAATGGTAGGTATAGATCTTTCTGATACAGATAATCTTCCATCTGCATCTTCCACAATGAAAAGTTTTGGCCGTTAAATTTCTCGACCCTAAACTTACCATCTTCCGCCATTGCTCCCACTCGAACAAGGAACCCTTATTTCCTGCGAGTTTATCAACCAAATAGAACTTTAGCTCCGATACTAGTTGTTAGAAAATTATATATTACGGAGCAATGGAACACATAAAATATTGTAGAAATATAAACACAGAAAACGCATAAAACAAGAGAGACACAGATATACGTGGTTCACCCAGTTTGGGCTACGTCCCCCCTGAACAGCCAGTCCTTCCTTTATATTATCCAGCAAAATGAAGAGACACAACCTACAACAAATCCGTTGTAATATCCTTTGTTTTCTCTCACAGTCTCACCTCTCTGTTTCTCGCTCACACACAGAATACACATCTACATCACAGCCTCAAATACAATGCCCTCATACAAAGAGAGGGGTTGCCTTCTAGGGAAAAAAAAACCCTTCAGATCATCCGCCTAATGAACGGCCCAGATTGAGTTGAAAATACTATACTTTTACAAGGCAAATTTACATATGTTTTTAGCTTCGGGGGCGCTGCCCCCGAGCCCTCGCTGGGGGACTGCTGGCCCCCGAATCCCCCAGCCGGGGTGGATAGGCCCCCCTAGACCCCCGCACCCCCTTGTGTGGAGGGGTGTACAAACTTCCTGGGGTATACATCCAGCTGAAACAAAGACCTCTGAACAATCATGCTCCACACACAACACAAACAACTAAAAATATTTAGTTGTTTCTTATGGGAGAAAAATATTTCTCCTAAAAAATGGACATGAAACATCACTAGAAATCTCAGGCCATTTTTCACAGTTAAAAAACCAAATGGTGTCAATTTTGGACACCTTTTTTTGTACATTTTCTAGGAAAGATACTATTATAGTACCTAGGTAAGAATATGCATAAGCATACTCCATTTTGAATCAAAGCCCTTTTTTTAATCTAAAATCAAGAAAGTTTTGAAAGGGGTGCTAATTTTAAATGGTTACCTAAAAGTTGCTTCAAAAAGTGAAGAAGTCATTAAGTAGATTATATCCTAATATCTATTCTTTATGGATTGGCAATAGTCAATGTACCTCTAGATGTGCACAACTTGACAACAAAAATTATGTTGTTCATATGAAATATATCCAGACCGATGATTAACATCCCATTGCTAGTATTAGGAACCAACCATAAGGTTCATGTGTTATGACTTTATGTGTTAGTTAAAAACTTAGCCCTGAATACACTTTCTTTGAGCTTTCAGAGCCATTCCACATAGTTTTTTCACAACAGAACCTTCACTTTACCCTTGACCATCAAACCTCAAGACAAATTTTTAACCTTTTAGCGTCAGAGTGTCTTTGGGAGCATCTTACCAATCAACAAGATATTGAGATAGTGTATAACTATCGAGAGGTGGTAAAACTATTTGCTTACAACCTTTTAATTATTTCTTGTTTTATCAAAATTATTGTGGTTCCAAGTTAACTGTATGCTTATAAAACTACTTGTTGATGGAATGTGCTTGCTTCCTGAGATTGGATTCTTCGTTTATTAAAATTGACTTCGAAAAGCATATAATTGAGTGTAACAACCTTTTATTCAAGCCATGGTGAAACCGTTGGTGTTTAAATTTAATTGTTAGTGTTGTTTAAACTTTATTTATGGGTGTTCCTTTTAATATAACTTCCTTTTAACCCTTGTTATGCAACAATTGGAGGATGAAGCCTAGATGAATTTTCTCTATAATAAGTTGAGCCAAGGCCTCCTCAAAGGAATACTTGTACGGACACTTGACAATGGGTAACTGGTCAATGACCAATTTTTTGATGACTAATTTTTTCCCATTCTCAAAGGACAATCTTGTTTTGATAACCCTATTGATTGTATCAAGATATTTTTCATTACATCTTGCTCTAACATCTAGTGCATTAAAACTCTATACTCCAGAAAAAGAAAATGCTAGCTTGCTGGATGGCTTGAAGGCAAGGTATTTTATTGAGTTCAACAAGGTTAGATCTTCAAATTCCTTGTATACATTTTTTATTTCAAGCTTTTCCAAAAGAGCGTTGGGAGGTTTTAGTTCAAGTATTTGAAAAAAATAGAATATTGGAAAATGGATCATCAGGCCTATGGCTTCGATAACCAAATTCCATATTTGTAACAAAGTGTTTATGGCCACTCATATTTATTATTCATCGTGATGGGAACGATCCATGAATTCTAATCGGAAGGTTGAAAACCCTTTAAGAAGAATTCTCTGAACCAATATATGTAAATATGATTGTTTCGATAGGGTAAATTACGAGAGATGTTGGACCCCAAGAGATTGGGATGACATACACAAGCACAAGAATTGTATTCTGAGTGACTTAAGCCTTGGAATGGAAGGAATCCTAGAAGTTGTGAATTTTTACATGAATAAACACATAATGCTAAAAAAGATAGGTTTAAATCACTGCCATGTTTAGTTGCAGCTCATAAACATGGATAAGTGAATGAATGCCCCATGGCTGGAAAACATCATACAAGGTCATAAAGAAACACACCTGCCATCACCCTTGACTCAACCGTAGTGAAATGAATAAAGTTTACACATAACTCATGTGAAGTTCTAATTTAACAAAGTGAAAATCTATATTTGAGGAAATATGAGAAACATAATGAGAAGCAAAAATAGCATGGAGATGAGGGCACAATGTATGATAAAAGAAATCCATTTCTTTCAAGATTTAAAAGATAAAGTGAAAAATGTAAATGAAATAATAATCATGATTTCACAACATAATGGTTAATAGATCACCAAATCACAACATATCACATATTTCAACTCATTATATAGTATAGATTTCGTAAAAATGATAGCCTACACTGATGGGGCTATCATTCACTCCCTACAACCTTCATGATGTAATTGACAATAGATACAACATATTGGCCGTAAATCTAATCCAAATAGATCATAAACCTAAGGTATTAAAAAAAAAACCTACAAAAATGTTTTTTTTTTAATCTATACAAAGGAGAGGCAAAACCCTTACTTTTTGTCTCGACCACTATACATTACAATGCTCAAGGATAATTAGATTCAACACTAATTATTGGTACTTCAGGTATGCATAGGGACAAATTTCTACGTGCTCTTGGAATATTTAAAATTATTTTTTTCTTAACATAGTTTTATAATAGATGGTGTACTTTTCTCCTAGTTAACTAAGTTTATGTTATTTTTTTCATTCGTTAAAAAGAAAAGTGTACTTTTTCTAGGACCCATATGCAAAGGGAAAATAGCTAATGTGCACATGTAGTTGAAGAGACTATTTTGGACCAAGCACAACATCCATACAACCCTAGACTGAATTTTTCAACCATAGGTGACTATTGCCCAAATGTTCTTGTATTGAATAACTCCAAATAGAATTCATTTAACAACAGAAAGTTAAATTTTTAAATATTGCATCAAATCATACAACAACTAAAAGAATGAATAGTAGATAAATAAAAAGCTGTTAAGTTATGGTATGTTCTATGCTTATAATAGTTTACTTCTTTTCCTTATTATATTCCACAGATTAGCAATCACATGTACATAAATTAAAGTGCAGATAGAACATTAAACGATCGACAAAAATCAAGCCACGACAAGAGACAAAAGATGTGGTGGCTAGCCAGGGACAAACCCCACAATGTGTGGGGAAAGCATTTGATCAAATCTTCTTTTATCTTCAGTAATTTAGCAGAGACAAATGGTACAATAAATCTGATTTATAATAGCAGTAGCCAACCCTAGATCAGCAAAATCAACATTAGTGGCTTCATCATCAAACTAGGGCAGACGATCTCTCACAAACTGATTGTCGAACCGGCTTGATTCCACCACCAAAAGTTGTGGCTTTCAGAGGAGGTTCAGATGAACTTACAGCATAGTTTAGATGAGGAGATATTTTAGTCCATGTAGGTCAAACTTCACTTCTACTGTTGTAGCTCTAGTTTCAGCAGCTTCCTTCAAACTAGGGCAGTCGATATCTTGCAAACCGTCCGTTGAATGACTTGATTCCACCACCAAAAGTTGTAGCTTTCAGAGGAGGTTCAAATGAACCTATAGCATAGTTCAGATGAAGAGATCTTCTAGTCCACGTAGGTCAAACTTCACTTCTGCAGTTGTAGCTTCAGTTTTAGCAACTTCCTTCAAACTACGGTAGTCGATATCTTGCAAACGGTTTGTCGGATTGACTTGATTCCACCACCAAAAGTTGCAGCTTTCAGAGGAGGTTTAGATGAACCTACAACATAGTTTAGATGAGAAGATATTCTAGTCCACGTAGGTCAAAATTTACTTTTTCAGTTGCAGCTTCAGTTTCAGTAGCTTCCACCTTCACATGTGTGAGGGAGAGACCCTTTTCTGCGTAGTAGAGAAGAGACTCTTTTCTGTGCAGTAGAGAGAGAGAGATGTGATGAGATGAGTGACTCCAAATGAGGAAAATTCCTCCTATATTTATACACAATGTTGGTGTTTGAATAGATGCGACTGTTGGGCTTCTGAGCCTACATGAGTTGTAGGTTGGCTTGGTAATAATTCCATAATCAAAATAAATTCATATCTCCATGAATACTTATCGGAATTGGATGATCTTATATCAATCCTACACCTCTCGATGAGAGGAATCTAATGAACATATTATCAGCCATGAATAAGATGACCCACATGAAGTTTTGCCTTAGTTTCCAATTTTAACACTCCCTCTCAACTAGGGAGAACTGCATCTGCAATCTGTCTACCAGTCGTTACTATTCATCCATCAAATGCACTGCCCTGTACAACCTGACCCTTGCCTTGCTATGCTTTATTTTTCTTGTTCTGCCCTGTATTGTCTATACGGCTCTGCTTTGTTATGCGTTGCTCTGCTTTGTTCTATTCTTCTATGTTTTTGTCCGAATTATGAAGAAGAAGAAATGATCAAGGATGTATCATATTGACTCAAAGTCAATCTTAGAGTATGTACCACTAGTCCCAGACCAGTCTCAACCAACCCAAAGTTAGTGTCATAGTGAGTATAACTCCACTGACTCAAAGTCAGTCTCAGAGTGTGTACCACTGGTCCTAGACCAGTATCAACTGACCCGAAGTCAACTTCATAGTAAGTACCACTCCTACCACTAGTCCCAGACCAGTATCGCACTATAAGAGAGTGTACCATTGGTCCCAAACTAGTCTCAACCAACCCGAAGTCAGCGTCATAGTATGTACCACTCTCACTGGTCCCAGATCAGTACTGCACTAACACGAAGTCAGTATTAGAGTATGTACCATTGGTCCCAGACCAATCTCAACTGACCCGAAGTCAGTATTAGAGTATGTACCACTGGTCCCAGACCAGTCTCAACCGACCCGAAGTCAGTGTCATATATGGTACAACTCCTACCACTGGTCCCAGACCAGTATCATTGATCCCAGATCAATGGAGGTCATCCTAGCATAGGGAGTATGGTAGATACAACGATGCGTCCATCGGTACTACTATGGTTCCTAACTTAATTTCCCTTCTCATTGATTAGATGAGAGGTACTTCCCATGAGTCCCAGACTGCATGGGTAGGATGCCTCGATAGGAGAACTTAATCAATCCCATCCTCATAGGAGAACACATAAATCCTACTACAATCGCAATGGAGAACACATCAATATAGACCGCCATGGAGAACACATCAATCCAGGCCTCACAGGAGAACATATCAATCCTACTAGAGTCGCCATGGAGAACACATCAATCTAGGCTTCATAGGAGAACACATCAATCCTCCTACAGTCGCCATGGAGAAAACATCAATCCAGGCCTCACAGGAGAAATAGTCATCCTGCTACACAAGAGAGCAAATCATCTTGTTCCACAAGAGAGTGAATCATCTTGTCCCACAAGAGAGAGAATCATCTTGTTCCAATGCACACCACTAGGGGAGGGTGAGTCACCCTATGGTCATATGTTGCTCCAGTAAGAACCGCAAGCCCTCAGAGCTCCCAAAGCTCAATATATGCAACATATAGAACCCTTGTACAAGGGTCTCTTGATGACTCCAAGTCGTTTGGGAAAATCACAGATTAGATATTTCCTCGGGGCTTTGACAAGGTGTATCGACTTGTACATCATCTTAATGTGATGGAGCCTCCTTGCTCATCGAATTACCATATCCCAGATAATGTCTATCTGCTAGAGCAATCAACGAATATGGGATTCCTCAATAATCAAATCCCACCTCTGGTTGTTGCAAAGAATCACAATGGTATGTGTTCAAACAACTCACTGAATAGCTTCTCCAACCAAGCAGCTTCATACGAGTTCATACTCGTAGATATGTATCTGGTCTCAGCGGTTCTTGTGGCAACTGACTTCTGCTTCCTGCTCATCCAATATATCGAAGCAGAATCCAAAGAGAAACAACACTAAAAGTGCTCCAGTGATCCTCCACACTACCTACCCAATCAGCATTCATGCAGTTTCATATTTCTGGCAATGTATCTCAATCCATGAGAGATTGTGTCCGGAAGACATCTCAGAAAATTTTTGGCACTAATCTAGTGAAGCTCAACCAAATATGAGCTCACACTACTAATTGCAAAAAATATGTTCAGATGGAGGTTCACCAAGAACATCAACTAAAATGAGTTTTTAAAACTTAAAGGCATTTCCCAAATCTGGTCCGACATCACTACCATATAACTTCTGAAAGTTAAGATCCTCGAGCTAGTCACAGGCTTGCAGTCCATCATACCAAATCTTTTCAGAATCTTCACCACATATTTTCCTTGAGATACGAAAATTTCCCTTGGCTTCTGCCACACTTCAAGTCTTTGGTTCTTCATTTCAAATTCAGAAGCCAACTCCCTCTTACATTTGTGAATGAGAGGGTCTGCACCTGTTAGAAAGAGGTCATCCATATACAGCACCAGTATGAGAGGCTTGTCATCTTCAACCTTAAAGTAAAGGTTAGGATCAGCTTCACTCCTAGTGAATCCCAGGTTCATCAAGTAGCTATCAATTTGTTCATACCATGCTCAGAGTGCTTGCTTCAGCCCATAGAGAGCCTTCTTCAACCTGCATACATGAGATTTTCGATCATAAATCTCAAATCCTTCGGGTTGCTCCATGTAGACCTCTTCTTTGATTGAACCATGTAAGAACGCGGTCTTACATCCATCTGATGTAGGTTCCATCCTTATGAAGCTATAAGGGCTATGATCGAGCGTATGGTCGTATATCTAGCAACAAGAGAAAATATCCCATCATAGTCTATACCTTCTTTCTGGGAGAAACCACGAGCAAAAAAACGAGCCTTGTACTTTTCCGTACTTTCATCTGCTACATGATTTATCTTGTAAATCCATTTAAAAGAGACAATTATCTTGTCCTGGGGTTTAGGAACTACTTCCCAGACATCATTTTCCATAATAGACTCATATTCTTTGGTCATAGCATCCTTCCATACTTGATTCTTGACAGCATCTGAGAATGATGGAGGCTCATTTTGTATGATTGTGCACATGATGGTTAGGTATCCCTGATACCTATTAGGTTTCTTACATTCACGAAAGGTTCCTTAGGGTGTAGCATGTCCTTTAGCATCATCAAGTAGCCCCCTAAGCCATGAAGGCCTCTTCCTACAAGAGGAAGGCTCATGTGGAGGAGGATCAATCAGATCCATGGGTTCTTCTACATCAGGCATTGATTCATCATCCTTTTCTTTCGGTTCCCTAGTGTTGGCTTCTTGAAAGCTCCTCAAAGTCAGAAGATTGTCCACCTTGCTGACCGGTGAACATTTCTTCAGGAGTCTTGGAACCCAATGCTTGATGAGGGCATCGATTTTGTACATATACGGTAGTTTTTGTAGCTTCATCCCACAAAAACTTCGGAAGTCTTTGATCATATATCATGGCTCGAACAACTTCCATAATTGTGCGGTTCTTCCTTCCCACCACACCATTCTGTTTAGGAGTATGTGGTGTAATAGTCTTCCTCTGAATGCTAGCCTCATATATGCTTGAGTGAACCAACTATAATATATAAGAGGTCTTGCTTTGGCTTGAGGAGAATGGTCCCCTTTTGAGCTTTCCTTTAGCACATCCTAGACATACACCTTCTTTCTCTACTCGGAATTTGGGCATCCCTGTCACCATTTGTCTTACATCGAGTAGAGCTTTATAATTAAGGTGGGCAAACCTCTGATGCCAAAGTTTGAACTAAAGAGATGTGTCATAAGACATGACACCTAGCAGACTTCCATTGACCTGATATAATGAATCAACACGAAACCCAAGAGAAAAGGCATCTTCAACATTATTTTTCCATTTACGTACCTTGCCATCGCTGAAGGTTACCTTGTAGCCTTTGTCTTTCATTCCCGAGATGGACACCAAGTTCTTTTCGGAGGTTAGGTGCATTTAATACATCCTAGAATTTCTAGCCTTCTTGAATGCTTGTCCTCTTCCTTGATTCCCAGCTCTCCTCTTACGTTTGTTATTGAATTTTTCATTCCTTTGATTTCCATCAGAGGGATTTTGATCACAATCCTGGTGTGAGTCCTTTCTGTCAAGGCACTCCCTTGCATAGTGACCTGCTTTATCACAGATGTAACATCGTCCTTTTCTTCCACCCTTAGGTCCAGCCTTTCCTTCTGATTTAGTCCAGGAATTATTTCTTTTCCTAGCATGAGAAGAAAAGGTAGTAGGAGGACCTTTAGGCATGGGCATTTCTTGCTCTTCTACCCTTGTTTCTTCTTGAATGCATCTAGCCATTAACTCCTTGAAACCAGGAATTACATGAATGTTCAGAAGAGTAGTCCTGAACACGTACCATTCGGATGGTAATCCTCCAAGAGTCGTGAGTGACATTTCCCTATCAGCAATAGTCTCCCCAATAGATAGGGGATTGTTCTTGATCTTGGTGATTTTTAAGAAGTATGCTTGCATACTCTCATCTTTACCCTTCTTGATTTCCCTCGGCTTATTTCTAAGAAACAAAACTTGATTTGCATCATTAACTTTAAATAAACTCACCAGTGTATCGTAGATTTCCTTGGAGGTGTTCAGATCAGAGATGTAGGCCACCAAGTGCTTGTTGATGGAGTCCCGGATGATCTTCTTTGTTTTGACTTCTCCGATTTTCCATTTGTACCTGGCAACAATGGATGCATTTGATGGAGGCTCAACAATAATGCTTCTTACATGGTCCATCACTCCTTGATCTTCTAGGGTTAGATCGATAGACATCTTCCATCCATGATAGTCAGCTTTCTCACAGATCTTGTCTTCGGCAGGAAAGAGTGTTGAGGACCCCATAGTTCTTTTAGGATAGCCTTTCCAATCTTCTCTTTGGTGATTTATCTTGCTCTTGCTCGAGCTTTGTCTTCACCTCAACTTTGATACCATGTTAAGTTTTGGTATGTTCTATGCTTATAACAATTTACTTCTTTTCCTTATTATATTCCACAGATTAGCAATCGGATGTACATAAGTTAAAGTGCGGATAGAACATTAAATGATCGACATAAAACAAGCCAAGACAAGAGACACAAGATGTGGCAGCTAGCTAGGTACAGACCCCACAATGTGTGGGGAAACCCTTTGATCAAATATTATTTTATCTTCAATAATTCAGCAGAGAGAAATGGTACAATAAATTTGATTTATATTAGCAGTAGCCAACCCTAGATTAGTAGCACCAGCATTAGCGGCTTCATCATCAAACTAGAGCAGATGATATCTCACAAACCAACTGTCGAATCGGCTTGATTCCAACACCAAAATTTGTTGCTTTCAAAGGAGGTTTAGATGAACCTATAGCACAGTTTAGATGAGGAGATATTCTAGTCCACGTAGGTCAAACTTCACTTCTGCAGTTGCAACTTCAGTTTCAGTAGCTTCCTTCAAACTAGGGCAGTCGATATCTTGCAAAATGTTTGTCGGATTGAATTGATTCCACCACCAAAAGTTGTGACTTACAGAGGAGGTTCAGATGAACCTACAAAATAGTTCAGATGAGGAGATCTTCTAGTCCACGTAGGTCAAACTTCACTTCTGCAGTTGTAACTTCTTTCAAACTAGGGCAGTTGATATATTGCAAACCATCCGTTAGATTGACTTGATTGCACCACCAAAAGTTGTGGCTTTCAGAGGAGGTTTAGATGAACCTACAATGTAGTTCAGATGAGGGGATCTTCTAGTCCATGCAGGTCAAGCTTTACTTCTATAGTTGCAGCTCTAGTTTCAGTAGCTTCTGGCTTCACATGTGTGAGGGAGAGACCCTTTTCTGCGCAGTATAGAAGAGACTCTTTTCTGCGCAGTAGAGAGTGAGAGATGTGATGAGATGAGTGACTCCAAATGAGGAAAAGTCCTCCTATATTTATACACAATGTTGGTGTTTGAATAGATGCGACTGTTGGGATTCTAAGCCTACATGAGTTGTAGGTCGGCTTGATAATAATTCCATAATCAAAATAAATTCATATCTCCATGAATACTTATCGGAATCGAATGATCTTTATATCAATCCTACACCTCTCGATGAGAGGAATCTAATGAACATATTATCAGCCATGAATAAGATGACCCACATGAAGTTTTTCCCTAGTTTCCAATTTTAACAAAAACATACACAGGGATTCCTCCTATTCAAATTTTCATTCTTTTGATCAAATCTTACAAAGTGGCCTTTGTAGCTTGGAAGTTGTACTATCAATAAAATCTCTTAGATCTCAAGTGTACATCATGTATAAGAAAGAGAAAAGATACAATAGTACAACCTGCTCCTTTATGCATGTTCTAAATAACATATCACTCTTCCTCTTCTTTCTATCCTAAAGCACAGTTAAGCAATCACTCAAGGTAAAGCTGAATTGCAAATTTGTATGGCTTGTGCACAGAAAAGACTGCTAGAGTATTGTACAATCTACATTGTTTTCTAGTCACTTCCGCAATGTAATCCTCTTGTCCTTGAATGTGATCTTCCCTTCCTTCAACTCTCTTTCTCCCTTCTCCTCTATGAGATCACCTTCTCCTATTTTGTTGATGATTAATTTGTTCCAATTCTCAAAGCACAAGCTTGTTTTGATAACCCTATGGATTTCATCTAGATATTTTTCACTACATCTTGCTCCAACATCTAGTGCACTAAAAATCTATACTCGAGATAAAGAAAATTATAGCTTGTTGGCTGGATTGAAGCCAAGGGATGTTATTGAGTTCAAAAAGGTTGGATCTTCAAATTCCTTGGATACATTTTTCATTTCAAGCTTTTCCTAAAGAGTGTTGGGAGGTGCTAGTCCAAAGATTTGAAAAAAATAGAATATTCGAAAATGGATCATCATGCCTATGAATTAAGTAGCTAAATTCCATATTTGTAACAAAGTGCTTATGGACGCTCATATTTACTAATCATCATGTTGGGCATGATCCATCAATGCTAATTAGAAGGTTGAAAAAACCTTAAGAAGACTTCTCCAGACCAATAGATGTAAATATGATGGCTTTGATAGGGTAAATTAGGAGATACGTTGAACCCAAGAGATTGGGATGACATACACTAGCACAAGCATTGTATTATAAGTTAGTTATTCAGGACTCAGAAGGGAAGGAATCTTAGAAGATGTGAACTTTTACATGAATAAACACATAATCTCTTTACATCTTAGGGCATGAACCCATTCAAAGAAAACAATGACCTGATGTAGGAATTTACAGGGTAAGTTCCTCAGATAAAACCCCAAAGGACACCACTCACAAACAGATCATAGATCAGTACAACAGTATTCTTGACATTGTTAAAACCCTCAAAGAGGGAAATAGTCCATGACCTGAGCCAACCTGACCACTTTAGAAAATTTATTAATGTAAAAGAAAGAAAATTTACATAAGCTTCTCTCATGAACGGTCACCTTACAAATGACCCTCCATGCTCTTTAAATAGAGATCATAGACCAATCGGGTGTTAAGCCACAAATCAAGTGTTAGTAATACCGAAGAGAGAATGAACTATCAGATCACTTCATGTCTAGAACATATCATGACCATTAGATTGTAAGTTACAAAAGTACATAGTAAAGAAACAAACTTTACCTAACTCTACACTACACCAAGTTATACTTAACTATTTCCTATGTGTCAGAATATCCTAACATCCCCCCTTAAGAACAACTTGTGATAGGATTGAAGGATGTACAAATGTGACACAATAGGAGAAGGAGGGAGGCATTAGATCCTATCCCCCCTTAGTGACAACTTCTTGAAATCCAACCATAAATCGAAGTTTAGTAAACTTCACCTCTATGAGAGCCTTTGTAAAGATGTATGCAACTTGATCATTAGTTGAAAAATATTTCACTTCAAGAACATGGTCATGAATGATCTTTCCGATGAAGTGCATGTGTATTTCAATGTGTTTTTTGTGGTGATGTTGGACTCGATATTTGCATAGTTGAATGACACTTTGATTATCACACCAAAGTGTAGTGGGATGTTGTTGATGAAAGCCAAACTTTGATAGGATCTAATGAAGCCACATGGCTTCGTTACTAGCTTCTATGGCATGACGATACTCTGCTTCTACTAAAGAAAGAGAAATGGCACTTTGTTTCTTGTAAGCCCATGTAATAGGTCCAGAACCAAGAGTGAAGACATAACCTGCAGTAGAATTCCAATCATCAGGGTCACCAACCCAATCGGAATCAATGAAACCAACCAATAAAGGAGATGCTTCTGCACTATAATGAATCTCAAACTAAACTATACCTAGAACATAATGAAGTATTATTTTAGCTTCTTTCTAATTACTTTCATGTGGGTTTTTCATAAACCGAGCAATAAGGCCAACAACAAAGGGTAAGTCAAGATGGGTATGGGTCAGATACAAAATGTTTCCTACAAGATGATGATATAAGGTAGCATCAACTTCAGGGAAAGTACAAGTGACTAAATTTTTTGGCTCTAGACTAAAATGGAGAAGGGGTCGACTTATAATAAACCATGTGAAAGTGGCATAAAATATCATAGGCGTACTTGGATTGGGAAAGGGAAATACCTTCCTTGGATTGCAAGACTTGAAGACCAAGAAAATAATGTTAGTGTCCTAAATCTGTCATTTCAAACTACCTTTTAAGGTTGGACTTCACATGATTTATAAGGGTGGGATCACTACTAGTAAGGATAAGTTCATCAACATAAAGAACAAGAATGATAAGGGACTTACCCACTTTCTTGGTGTTGACAGTATTGTCAGAATGACACCTAGAAAAGCCAATATCTAAAAGAAATCTATCCATTTTCACATACCAAGTGTGAGGGGCCTCCTTGAGACCATAAAGGGATTTATTAAGTCAACATACAAGGTTGGAGTCTATTTGTATAAATCCAAGAGTTTTTTCCATATAGATTTCTTCATGCAAGTCCCCATGCAAGAAGGCATATTTAACATCCATATGATAGACTTCCCATTTGAAAGAGGTAGCAAGGGAAAGAACAAGGCAAATAGAGTTCATTTTGGCATTAGGGGAAAAGGTTTCAGTATATTCGATGTCTTCAACTTGTGAAAAACCCTTAGCAACAAGACGAGTTTTATGTTTATCAACTTTTCCATATGGTCCAAACTTGGTTCTGTAAACCAATTTGCATCTAACACTTTTTCATCCCTTTGGAAGAGGAACAAGATCCCATGCATCATTTTCCAATAATGAACGATATTCTTCATTCATAGTTGCATCCCAATCTGGATGGCCTGAAGCTTCTACAAGGTGTTAGGATCATAATCCGCTGAAGCTTGAGCTAGTAAAGAAGAGGTTCTATCAAACTGAGAACATGTACATTGAGGATTTGTAGGATCACTTGCAAGAGCACCTGCTACATCCTAAGTAGAAAGGACCTATTTCGGAAGCTGAGGAGCTGAAGTAGGATCCTAAGAAGGTGGGGAAGGATTGTCATCCTCGCGGTCATCAGATAAAGAAGAGATATTTTCAAAAGTAGAAGGGGTAGAGAGAGGTGGCACATCCACCGAACTAGGCTTGTAGGCCAATATATTTTTAGGAAAATTTACATCTCTTCTAATGATAACATTTTTGGATTTAGGCAGAAGAAGTCTATATCGTTTGACATCTTCAGAATATTCAACAAAAATACATTTTTCACTCTTAGATTCTAAGGCTTTATATTTCTCATCAGGAATATGGGCCCATGGTTGACTTCAAAAAACACAAAAGTGACTTACATCTAGTTTAACTGAGCTCCATGCTTCTTCTGGAGTGATATTATTTAAAACCTTAGTAGGAGTGCGATTTACTATGTAATTTGCATAGTTAATTGCTTCTGCCCAAAAATTAAGAATAAGTCCTTTAGATTGAAGTAGACAATTAGTCATTTCCTTTAAGGTGCAATTCTTCCTTTCAGCTACAACATTTTTTTATGGAGTATATGGAACAATATATTGTATTTAATTCCATGCTCAATGCAAAATTTGATGAATTTTTTGTTAACATATTCTCCCCATTATCAGATCTTAGCTTAAGAATTTAATGTCCAGATTATTTCTCAACAAAGGCCTTAAAGACCAAGAACATGTTAAAGACTTCACTCTTGAGTTTTAAGAAGTATACCCAAGTGCATCTGGAGAAATCATCAATGAAAGTTCTAGAAGTGGACCACATAAATAACTATGCACAAGATGTCAAGGGGATGAGTCATGCCAAGAGGCACGTTTTTCAAAACTATCCCGACGATTTTCTCTGAATACACACCTGGAACAAACACCATCTCTACAAGATACCATAGGAAGACCTGTCACCATATTTTCCTTATAGATTTTGAAAGGAGAGATAGTTTAAGTGACCAAATCGCTCATGCCAATGTTTGCTCACTCCATCATTATGAGCAACAAAAACCGAGGGAAGAGTTGATGACCCAAAGTTGTTAAACTTATACAACCTTGTAGAATCATCAGCAATGTTAGTAGCTAAAATATGTCTAGGATCTCTTAGGTTCTTAATTACAACATCACGAGGTGAAAATTCAATGGTTTTACCTTCACCTGAATGAGTTATCTGATATACAAATAGAAGGTTGTAGGATAAGGTTGGAGCACATAATACATCATTAAATTGACCATTGTCTAGATGAATAGTTCCAGTCCCTATAACACTAAGAGATCTATCATCACCAACATATATATTTTTGGTGTTACAATCATTTAAAGAAGAAAACATGGATTTGTTTTTTTCCATGTGATAAGAATCTCTAGAATCAATGAGTCTCTCATGAGAATGAGAAGAAGAAGATACATTTGGTCCATAACCAGATCGAGATGCTTGAAAACCACATGCAGAAAGTGTTATTCATGAAGATGAAGTTGAAGTTGAAGACTGCTCCAAATGGATGTTATGCTTCTTCATTGTTGCTTCCAAGGCTTCCATATTCTTAAAGCAGTTGGATTCTAAGTGGCCATCTCGATTAAAAAAGTTGCAATGTCTATCAGTATTCTTCCCTTTGTTTTTATTTTCTTTATCATTTTGTTGAATTGATTTTTCATTTTCTTGAGACTGAAAGTGCTTAGCACACTTGTTTGGTTTAGGACCATTCTTTTTAGGATATTGCTTCTTAGGATTCTTTGAATTTGGTTGCTACTAGGTTTCTAAGGCTTTATTAGAAGAGTTTCCAATATTAAGAATACCAAAATGTAAGATTTTTTGTTGTTATCTTATTAAATAATAACAAAAGGCATCAAAAGAGGGGGACTTGTAGGCTTGTCCTTGAGAAATAAAGGCTTCTCTAGCAGAATGGAAGGTGGAAACAAACATAGAGTAGGCCTATCCTAACTTAGTAAGAATGAAATAGATAAGGCTACCATCTTATTTCTTAACCTTAACACCTTCCAAGAGAAGTCTAAGGGTCTTGAACTTGGACAAAAAATCTTCAATGGAAGAAAAATTAATAGTGTCCAATGTAAGCAACTCATTTTCAAGTTGATGGGCTCTAATTTCATTTTTAATTCCAAAAACTTTATTGAGTTGTTACATTGCTTCATTAGGGGTATCAAGTTCTATGATATGGAATCTAAGGTCTAGGGAAATAGACATCCCTATCAACCCATGTGCTTGATCTTGCTTATTTTCCCATTTGACTGCCTTATCTTCATCTTTAGGTTTAGATTCTTGGCCTGACCTATTATATAAATACCTTTACTTCTAAGTAAATCTTCCATGTAGGACACCCAATGGAAGTAGTTGGTGTTGTCAAGAATAACTTAGCATGGACTTTCCATTTTAACAACAAAGTTGTAGATGCTGAGACTAAGTGTTCCAATAGAAATATCTTGAAAAATTAGGTCGATTAAAAAAAACAGCTTTGAAAATAGCTTCCGGATGAAGAATTTATGGAGTTTTGAAGAAAAGTTGGTTAAGATGATGACGAAGTACATGAATGTGTGGAAGTGAATGATAATGTTATATTAAAAAAAAAAAAAAAAAAACCCTAATTTTCAAACTTAATCTAATTAGCTCAAATTAAAAAAAAAAAAAAAAAGAATTATGTGACCCACTTTTATAAATAAGTGAAAGTCACTTTTACAATGGTACTTTATGAGCTACCCACTAAATTATAACTTAAATAAAAGATAAAGAGACTTTAGAATTATAAGTGACTCACCTTTTATAATGGGTGAGAACACTTTTACATAAAGTAACTTTAAAACATAAGATACATGTGCTTTTTTGAAAACGTAACTCAACAAAAAGAAAGACTTGAACCCAAGACCTCTATTCTCATAAAGTAACTTTCGACCATGTGAGCTCATTTAAAAGGTTAGTAATTTTTGGAAAAAAGGAATGGTTTTCTTTTTTTAGTTACCAAATCTTTGTAGTGCATGCTTACTTGAGAAATGTCTTTTTGCCTGCAAAATAGAAAACCACACAACCCAAAACGGACATGCAAAAAAAAACCAAACCTTACGGCTTGAAATTAGATTTCTATAGAAATTAAATATTTTCCTCAATGTTTCTAATTTTATGAGATCACACAAAGGCACAACATAAAAGAGCATGCGCATGAGAAAAATCCTTCATTTTTGTTTCTGACATGCCCAAATTGCATAGAGTCGGGGGGTAAAGAGCATATGTAGAAATGAAAGGTATAGATCCAGTAATAAAAAAGATAGAGAGATAAATAAACTAAAATAAACAAAGAGATAAATAAATAAAATTGCAAATAAAGACTATATGCCTCCAAATTTTAAAAATGACATACTTAGAGCTACTAGAAACTTTTTCGCATGAAACGAAAGGGGTTCCTCACTGGAACGGATGCTACTGGCACAATAAAGCAGTCCTCTTGGCCTGGAAGCAGTCAGAAACAGTAGATCTAGGAATCAACAGTCGGTTGTATTGGCTTCGGATTTGGATCACCAACGGATGTGGCCCTAAAATTTCTCTAATACCATGTAGGAATTTACAGGGTAAGTTCCTCAGATAAAACACGAAATGACATCACTCACAAATAGGTCACATATTAGTACACCAATATCCTTGATGTGGTTAAAACCCTCAAAGAGGGAAACATTCCATGACCTGAGCCAATGCGACCACTTCACACAATTTCATAATGTAAAAGAAAGAAAATTTACATAAGCTTCTCTCATGAATGGTCACCTTACAAATGACCCTCCATGCTCTTTAAATAGAGATCATAGACCAATCGGGTGTTAAGCCACGGATCAAGCGTCGGTAATACTGAGGAGAGAATAAATAGTCAGATTACTTCATTTCTAGAGCATATGATGACTGTCAGATTGAAAGTTACAAAGTACATAGTAAAGAAACACACTTTACCTAACTCTACACTAGACCAAGTTATACTTAACTGTTTCCTATGTGTCAAAATATCCTAACACCTGATACCATGTTGAAGTTGTACATTGATAAACACATGGATACTCTATATTTCTTTGAGGAAATCAAAGGAGCAGTAGTCAACCATTTTGAATTATCATACTTAGCAAGTGAAGCAACTGTGCTTAAAATATTTGATAACGTTGAACCCATTTTATTAGGTTTACAACACTATTCGGTGATGTTGGGTACCATTGTCATCATCCCCTCGATGCTTGTTCTATTGATGGGTGGCAATAACGTATTACAACCCACTTCACCTTTTTATTCTATAACAGTGGAACCCTTAAATCTTATTACATGTATAATCATTTTCCCCTTGATTTATAGTTTAGAATGTAAATAGTGTGACCATTTAGGAAAAAAAATATTTTTTTGTTTACTCATAGTGTTTGTGGAAATGGAAAGTGTGAAATCAAATGAAGAGTGTATTTCACACTTTCCATTAGTCCATGAGAAGTCGTGCACAACATTAATTGTTTTGGTTATTTGGTCACACATTATGATGTGACCAAATCTTGAAACAAAACTCTTTTTTACCTTTTTAATCTATACTGTTTAGATAGAGATTACTTGTTATTAACAGGGCCATTCTCATAGGCTGAAGCATTGGTTGAACATGGGTTTTGTATTCCTCATTCTAGAAATAATTTTAAATTACATGGATGGCAAGTGATTTAGGAAAATTACCTTATTCTCATACAACCTTGTCAATGGTGGCTCAACTTTCCCCTTATTGCCCACATACATACACAATGACATGCATATATGTGCATCTATGTCTAACATAAATGACTTGTATTGAATATTTATAAATAGTAATTGTAACTGATGAATGCTTCCATGATCTTTCTTGCAAGAATTCCACTAAACAAAAACTATACAACTTCAATTATGTTATCGTTACTACAGGAGCAACAAGACTTGCTTCCTCAACCTTTTACCTTCTGATATTTCACAACATCTATGGCAATAGAGAGATGGGAATTCATCTAACAATCAAATAATTCGATATAAGTTGCACAAATCCATATTGACCCCTCATTCATTATGTAATAAATGGTATTGATTTTTTTATGTCAATTCAAATGTCAATGCTAGTATAATTGTTAACAACTTTTGTATGTGTCAAGTTAGACTTCTCATAGGAAAGTTAATTTTTTTAAAGGTACATCTAGATTTGTGTTAGCCCCAGCTTTACACACAAACATGTAGCATTAATGGGACCCCTAGGCCTATCGTACTTTTTTAAATGAATATGAAATTTTTTTCTAATCAAATGATGAATTCTGAAATGACAATGCATCTCTCTTACAGTGGTTTCTTATATTTTTTAGATAGATATTTGGGGTTTAAGAAGATCATTCCTACTCCTTGAGTGGGTGGGAATGAACACCATGCTCATTTTTGTCATGGAAGTTGAGGGTATATTCCCATCATTTTTTAATGGATGGTACTATGATACCCATAACAATACCTTGGTATGTGTTACACTGAAATTTGTCACCATGACTATCTGCAGTTAATATGGCTCCATCAATAGTCATATTATCCTCCTTGTCAAGCCTAATACCTCTTCTCTTCATGTCAAACTTCAAAAAGGAGAGAAAGTCACTAAAAAACATGTTTATCTCTGGGTACGCAGATTCTCTCTACCTTGCCTGTGTGTACGCATCCCAAACTCATTGTACCTGCGTACTTGTATGCTCTGTAAGCCAAAGGATGGGTGCGTACCCCTGTAAAGGTCAAAAGGCGCGAGTTTCATCTTAAAAAAGTTACTTGTGGTCACTTCTAGAGCCTTCTAGAAGAGTGTTTGACGTGTATTGAGCGCCTCCAGATGGTTCATGCATCCCTATGATAGAGGAACTTATCCCATCAAGAGAGGAGCTACCCCATCCAAAAGAGGGAGTATCCCATTGATTTTGGAACTGAATAACTTCCTCTAGAACACTATAAATACAGGCATTGGGCCAAGGGAGGGGAGGTTGAAAGCTGAACATTCCAAAGGGTAGATGCTGCTGGAATTAGGACTTCCATTGTAAGCTTGTGAGGAGAGATTACCATCCTTTCTTGTTTCATTTGGAAGTGGGTGAGCTTGTCAAAGTAGAGGAAAACTCTTGCTGGACCCTGGGAGGAACTTGCACAACACCAAGGCTCAGGTTGTAATGGTTTCTTTTTTGTTTCCTTAATACAAATAAGTCCATTCTTCTCAATGATTTGTTGTTAATGAATTGTTTCATATACTCCTTGGTCTATATGTTGAATATGCTTTGTTTTATGGAATATTCAGGTGTTATGTAATCGTTTGATTGTTAGTGTATGCAGGTTTCAAAGTGAAGGAGGAGCTCATCCGGATCAGCGAGGCTGGACTGCTACAACGAGCGTTGGACTTGAGGTAGGATCGAAAAACACTTGGTTTCTCATAGAATAATGTATGTTTAGAGAAGGATTGCTCTTAATTGTCTTGTTTGTCACTAGAGAGTCTTAGACTCCTAGGGAGGTTACTTTTGTCCGCAAAAATAACTCTTTCCGCATGACACCTTGCTTCCTAACGAGGAGGCCTCAGCGAAGCTCTTCTTAGCTTTCATGAAGGCTTCACAAACATGCTCCAAATCAAACTCAGCCTCCTTTGCCGAGGATTTATGAACCCATGTACTATCTTCTGGTTGTTTCCCCTTGTCATATCTTGTTGTGATTCCACTTATGACCACTATATTTACGTTTGGATCTTCCTCGCGTGGCTCAGACCTCATCATTTGTAGGTTTTGAGTCGGCGAAGGTGATAGCACCTCTTTGTCGCGTATCCTAGCTATCAGGGTAGGATAGTGTTTCGTTTCATGATCAAACAATGTACAATACTTGTGCGAGGGACACGTTGGATTAGTGCAATCACGGGCATAGTGTTCTGGTCCTTCGCAATTGTAGCAACTCAATTGTCCTTGACCTCTACCACGTCCTCCTCCACCTTGGCCTCTTCCACGCCCCTGAAATCCTATCTGCGTCATCCTTGTGCTCTGGTTAAGGGGCCATGTTTTGGCCTAAACCCTATAGGCGAGAGTTCTATCCATCATTAGTTCGTAGCTACTGCAAGTACGCTCATCATGCCCTACCGACCTACAAAAGTTGCAGAACAATTGTTGCAGTGTTTGTACAATCTTCTGTAGCAAGTCACAATTATCCGTGGCATGTTTTCTGACTACCTGGCAAATAGTGCACCATAATGCAGGCCCCGCGCTATGTCCTGCTTGAGCTTCTAGCCTTAAAAGGCATCGGTCCTCCTCCTGCAATACAGTTTGCAAAGACCAAGCAATGGATTTTGTCATGACCCTAACTCTTGCATTTCAAGCACCATACCTCCTCGCATACCTCTAGTCGAATCGTCCTGTCCTACTTCAGACTTTGCATCTTAAGGCACAGATTCTTCAGGTAAGCATGGATCTATTGAACTCCTAGATTAGGATCTTGCATCGGAGTTTCATGTAGTCTCATGGCAATCTCCAAGTCCTCTTCCTGAGTTGTTATCTTCTGTTGCGATAGCACACTCCTTAAATGTGGTATTAGCGAAGCCACAAACCACTCGCGATGTTGTCCATCTCTCAAATTCATGTTGGCTTCACAAATTGTACATTTCAACCTCTGATCTAGTTCCCAAGGCATCTCGCCTGGTTGCATTGCGATCTCATTGAATACCACAATTGACTACATCTCAAATTTAGGCCTACTAAATTCCCTATTTAGTGTTGCCTAGATGTCTGCTACTCTAGCGTTCGTGTTATCGTTAGAGTACTTAATATACTAGGTTAGCACGCAATCTTGCATAGCACTAACCATTGTTGCCTTCTTTATTTGATCATCTGTAACACCTTGAGATTCCCATACAGCCCTGACAACGAACCAGAATTGGTTCGAGTCCTCATTTTCCAAGCCTTTGAACAACGGCAACTTCATTGTATTTGCCATATTGAACCGCGATGGAGGTGGAGGTGGTACGAGTGAAGTTGGAGGTGAGGGTGGTGAAGTTGGAGGTGGTGTGGGCAGAGGTGGTATTCGCAAGAATCCTTGTCTTATTCACTGAATAGCACTTCGCGCATCCCTTCCTCGTCACATTGTGGAGGCGAAATCAGGGGACTATACTCCAGACCCTTTTTCCTTCTTTCTTGTAAGTTTTTCCGCTTCGCGTAGTCCCGAACATCAAGGTAGATGCATAACCTATTTTTTGCACAATAGCATTTTAATTTAAGTATTTAAAGATTTTACGTACTTACCTCGTAGTCATTTTAAAAAGCGTCACTCTGCGTCAGTGTAGTTGACTAAGGTGTCAACCGCGAATTCAGTAACAAATCCTCCTATGACACGATCGAACCAATGAACAACAATGCGAGCGATCTTACCCTCTGATGCTTCCAACCTTCGCACTAGCTCTGGGGTCCACACAATAGGACCATCAAGTTTCCACCTTCCTTGGCTATCTGCTAGCTTCGCAATCCACTTGTATAGCTCGATAGGGAAGAAGCAGAAAAAGATATCGCGGATCTCTGTATATAGGTATCTATCCAACCATTGTTCTTTTGTCGGTCACGGGTTTCTATTCTCTTGTGCCGCGAATTCGTGGATATTTCTATCCAACCAATCTCCAATGTCCTTCTTAGTTGGATTCCATTGATACAACATCACACATCTCTTATGTAGATTCTGGTCCCGATAACAGAACCATTTGTTGGCTTGAGGGGGCCTGACCCAGGTTCAACATTAATTAGCCAAAGGATCCCTACACTACTGGCCCTTTCGGCATCAGCCTGCGGAGCACAGACCAAAGTCTCACGCAAAGCAGTATGGGGGGATGCTGGAACCAAGTTTCTGCACCCTTAGATGGTTGTGATGTCATTTGATTTCTTCTATCCCTACCTTTGCGTAGGTGGTCTCGCTCTAGGGCTTGTAAGACAAACCCTCTATTTCGGCCTTCAATACCTTCATGAAAGTATACGATCGACCTTCGTGCAACCCTAACCTGTGTCTAAGGTACTTTCACGCTGCTATGGCAGTGTGCCATGCAGATTCCTCAATTCTCCTAAATGATTTGCTTATCTTGTCAAATACTTGAAGTTATTACCACGTAAGCATATATTCATATTTAAGTTCAATTATTCAATGTAATTGCATTCATTCACGCATCATATAAGCATAATAAAGGAAATTCATACACAAAATATCGAAACCCATCAACAGAAAAAATACACAGAAATTGCATAATAACTCCTTTTATTAATATCTTCCAAGTGTTATAGACTCTATTTACCCTATGCACATAGCTCCAGGGGTCCGTGCACTCAGTTGCGGACTTCTACCCTCGGCCTGTGTGCACTCAGCTACAGAGCCTCTATCTACACTACAACCCAATACTTAGACTTCTTGCTTCAAAGCTATGACCTTATTCCATGTTCGATTCATTCTCTAAACTACTTAGAGCTTAGCTCTTTTTATACAATCCCATGGTTCGTGTTGTTAGAGTCGGTCTAGTAGCCCTCCATCAACGATCAAAGCTCTTTGCATTTGCATAAGTAGGTGTCTCATCAGTGTCATCTTATTGCATTCCATTAGGCATGCCATAACCCCTGATGGAGGAGCTTGTGTTCTTTTATTCCCCTCTTGGCACTGCTGGATTAAGTTTGTTTCAGTCAATAAATTCCTTTACCGGGTCATTGGTCTTGTCTTGAAATCAGGTCTTAGGTCTAGGGTTTAGTCCAATTTTGTCTTTTGAGGTTATGTCTTTTGAGGTCAATAAATGCCCAGCAGGCCAGAGGATGTCCATCAAAGCATCACTTCAGATGATTTCATATTGTATAGCTAATTTTTACCTTGAGTTCAAAAACTCTGTTTTTGAAGGCAAGGTCATTTTCTCATTTTTGTAAAAATTTGTAAAAATTCAAATTCTCCAGAACTCGGCATGCGGCCTTGGTCTCCTTTGCCAAGACTCTTCAGAAGCTATCCCTGCAAAAATTTTCAAGAAAAAGCATCATTTCAACCAATTTCATGACAAAAAGGAAATCACAAGTCAACAGCAATTAGTTTTAAAAAAGTGTCATTGCATAAACATTGTAAAGTGGGTTGGAGGGGAAATTAATTTAAATTAAGCTTTTAAAAGCCCCTCTCTCCTCATTTTGCAACTCTTTGCATCTCACAAGCTAATTGGAAACTTGCAAAGGCGATTTCATGAGATATTGAGCGAAGTTGGGCAGTCTTGGTAGCACGCTACGCATCAGGGCCTGCGCGCTATGCGTTGGGTGCGCGCTACGCGTCAGGGCAGAAGCTTCAGTGGTAAAAGCATGGGCACTACGCGTAGAGCGGGCGCTACGCATCAGAACCAGCGCGCTACGCGTTGGGTTTCACCTACAGCAAGTTGCCAACAAGCTTCAAAACGACCTCAAAGCTCCTAAATTGTTCAGGTAGGTCTCCAATCATCAAATTTTTTGCTTGTCTAAAGAAAAGTGAGCATGGAAAATGTGTTAAATACCAGCAAGTGTGAAGCATGAAGAAAATCATATGTATTATGTTTAAAAATTTCAAATTGCAAGTGAAGCTAGAGTTTTGAGTTTGATGTCCAAGGTCATCTTTTTCACTCCCTCATTTCCCCACATTCCCATTATCACTTCCCTTGTCACTTTCACACAATTTCCCTAACAAAAATATCAAAAGCCCTAAAACCCTACCCCTATCCCTAAAATTCAATAAAATCTCCCTAACCCCTACCTCTTATCAAACCCCTGCAAATTATGATTATGTGATGATGTATATGTCACAATTATTTCCCTAAATTCCCTTTTATATATATATTCCCTAAATCCCCTCAAAAGTCCCCCTCCCTAACATCTCCCTTGTGTTTTTTGTCCCCTTGGAGCAGCATTCAAACAGTCAAAACAGCAGGTCATTTGAGCAGAAGCAGCAGTACATTTAAGTCATTTTGCTTTTGAAACCATGTCAGAAACCGAAACAGACTATGAGCAAAGTGATGACCGTGAGTCAACATCGGAGGTTGAGGTGCCAATAAGGCCTCACAGGGGTGGTAAAGGTGGTCAACATGTGAGAGAGGAGCCCACCTCTTTGGCCTATTTGCAAGCTTGTCCACTTGCAGTCACATGTTTTCATTATCAATCATGCTATGAATATTGTGAGAGAATTTCCCAAATTCAGCACCACAGGGAATTGGTCCGCTTGTTTTTTTTGCATTTGCAAAATGGGCATGTGAATCTTGCAGGGGTGGATTTTACATTGTCACCTGAGATTGTTGCTCAAGCAACAGGGATACCCAATGTTGGAGAAGAGTGGAACAAGCGCCAACTGTTGGACAGATTCCAGTATGAGCCCTACATTAAACCTGTATATATGAGGCAGGTAACTAGTGTGTTTCCTTTCAGATTCTTGAGGGATGAATATGCGCCCTTGATGAGGCTCATCATTCGCTATTTCACATGTGAGGGCAGATTTTCACGTTTGTATTCGTATCATATCCGCTTGTTGATGCATTTCACACGGGTATGGATGATGAACATTCCTTTCTTCATGTGCCGAAATATTGAGAGGATGGTGCCCTTGGTGCAGAGAAAGAGCCCAGCACAGCAACGCAGGAGCATCTACCATTATGCTTTGATCAAGATTGTGGTCATGCATCAGTTGGCCCAGCAGGGTGTTCCATGGGAGGATTTCATCTCTTGAGATTTCTTCACAGCGCCACCACCCCTGAGGTTGTTCATGAGGAGGGAGGACCTTCACAGCAGTATGACATCCCTGAGCCCAGACATGTCAGTTCCCCTCCATTGGTCACATATCCGAGAGGCCACAGGGCCTTATTTGCATCAGCTCGGCGAGTATTTTCTCCACACCAGGTGGAAGGGGTCTCGCCTTCTTCATCAGCAC